>CM067375.1:56829984-56849984 GCA_034401795.1 Chaetoderma sp. LZ-2023a
TTCTATTTATGTGGATTGGGCAAGTCTATACCCGGGTACTAATATTAGCATCTTTGCGCTACACGTGTAACAACCTAAATTCGTCCTATAGCGGAAGCTAATACATTACGTGATATCTATTTTTTCGCGACTACATTTTATGTCAAAATTTTGATGAAATAAACAATGTTTATTAAAGTATACACAACATTTAGATGGTCACAATTAATAATTTCACTCCCGTGATGATGGATATAAGGTATACATTAAGCATAGCCATAAGATGGTAAGAATTTTTAACATGAAAAATTCAAAATGTGTTCTATTTTCATGCTATTTTTGTACAATTCTGTTCAATTTTTTCTTGAAATATACCTAATATATACAGCAGAATTTTATGCCATCAGATTTTTTTCTAAGCAAGATTTTCATTTTCCATGACTTTGACCAAAATTACAATTTTCCATGACTTTTCCAGGCCTGGAATTTAGATCTTCAAATTCCAAGACTTTCCAGGATTTCCCTGACCTGTGCGAACCCTGAATCCTTCTATTTATATACATGTATCTATCAAATGACAGACCGATGCCAAACATTTCTCGATAAGTGAATAAATATAAGGAGAATAAAAACTACCTGATAACATATCGCTGAGTTCTGCTGTCTTAGCGACGTGTTTAGCCGTGTAACCTTCTCCGTTAATTGCATATATGTCTGAGTTGTACTCCAGCAGCAACAGCACGACACTCTACAAGCCAACAACAAAGTAAATATTAGATATCCTTTAATACTTAAATGTTTTTAAAAATTTTAATTTTCCCATTAAAAATGCCCATCTGCAGAGCAAGGGAAGAATATTTTTGAAAATTTAACACCGGAATGACTGGCTCGGTTATCGAGCCAGTCATTCCGGTGATAAATTTTCAAAAATATTCTTCTCTTGGTCTGCAAATGGACATTTCTCATGACTGCATCAAACACCATTTTGGTAACTTCGAGTGTTAAAGGGTTAAAATAATTATTTTCAGCAACGTTTAATTTATGGATCCGATTACCATCAGTCCATCAAGTACACTTTGAGTATCCAACTCACTTGTCAAGCCAACTGACGTCACGATGGACAGATATCACTGATGTTTGTTGGAGTCAATTGATGAAGCAGATATATGAAGTTAAATAATTTTGAGAAATACGCAGAGTGGTAGAAAATATCTTCTTGATAAAGATTGTGCACGCGCTAATTTAATGATTTGACACACACCTTGCTACCAAAATATGAAAATCGGACATGAAAGAATCTTTCACTTGCATCTCACGAATATGGTTTTGTCTGAATGAGCGGTGATGAGAATACCAATCATCACCAAAATAAGCATAATTTATGCGATGATGTCATGACACAATGGACCTTTCCGGTTTTAACTATGCCCTGCCCATCTCTAGATAAGCTCCACCCATAACTCGCTCATGTTGGGATCGATCGATCTCTGAACACCCTGACTATCAATTTCCAAAAAACTACACAGGTAAGCTGTTGAATATTTTGAAACTAATTTGACTGGGGGCTGTTGCTGCCTAAGGCAGCAACAGCCCCCAGTCAAATTAGTTTCAAAATATTCAACAGCATGTTTATTAAATAGCAAAGAATTACAAAGACATACAATATTCATACAACATGTCAGACTCTTTCGAGATTTGATGACGGTTTATATGGAACCCCTTGTGATGTAATGACTGTGACATCATCGTACATGAGCTGAGATGATGATGATGTCATACGAGGTCAGATGATGGATGGATACTCTGGGAAGGTGAATTCTCATTCTCATAGCAATTGAAGAAAATAGCTTTCTCCGGCAAAATCTGCTTTTTAACAATTCAAATGTGCAATTACTATATTTCATTTTAATTAAGTTATACAAAAGCATCATTTGGCATGCTTTAACCATGTTCTGTTTATGTCCCACTTTAAATCAGACACACACACACGCACGCACGCACGCGCACGCACACACACACACACAGCCTGCAGTTGTCTTGAGAAATTTTCATCTGCAAGCCAAAGGAAAACTATTTTTGAGAATTTACTACTGGAATGACTAGCCCACTTATTCCAGTGCCAAAATTTGAAAACTAGTCTTCTCATGGCCTGCAAATGGACATTCAATGAGGAAATTCTTTTTCTTGACCAATCTTGACCAATCTAAATGGATAACAATTTTCTTAGACAATAAAACAGGAAAAGTTAACTTTCTAAAGCACTGTAGACATAATTATCATAGATCACTGTAGCTTGTCCGCTTACAAATGCTATATACCTCTATATATAATGCTGATTAAATCAAAATGAAGCAAATACCTACCCGTCTACCTGTATATGCGGCCTTATGAAGGGGGGTATCACCCGTATCTGTAATTAGACTAACGTCGGCTCCATTCTGCAAAAGCAATGAATAAAACCCACACATTAATGTTAGAACTTGAATTTTTTCATAAACCAACTTGGATAAACATACAAAACACCGTATAAATAAGTTTAAATGTTTCTTTTCAAAAACAAGAAACATGTTAGGAAGAACAATTCTTAACACAATGTAAGAAATCTTCTGTTGACTGTGTTGCTCTTAATTTGATTGGAAGCCATTGCTTGGAAAAATGGGTTCAAATCAAATTAACTTCAACGTATGTTTTATTTTACTTTGGAAGGATTCTGCATTACTTCTAAGTGGCACTGTACACATTTATAACTAGATTGATCAGTCGATGACATGTCATCGCAAATTCCCATGCTTACCGCTTTGAACTTTTGACACACCCCACAACCCACCACCGGGGTGGAGCCAAATGCAAATGTCATTTTGCAATCCGCGATCATATGGGTAACTCACATACCAAATTTTGTTGAATTCTGTCCAACAGTGTCAGAGGAGTTGCATTACAATCAATTTCATGACCTTTTGACCCCCCCCCCCACCCCACCCCCACCCTCACCCCAAGGGGCAGGGACAAGTGTAAATGTGCTCATCCACTCCACATTGATATGGGTAAACTCACATATCAAATTTGGTTGAATTCCGTCCAATGGTTTCGGAGGAGACGCATTACAATCAATTTCTGCAGGTTAAAATTTGACCTTTTGACCCCTCTCCCACCCCCTAGGAGCGGAACCAAATCTAAATGGCTTCTTGCACTCAGCAATCATAGGAGTAACTCAGATATTAAATACATGTATGGTTGAGTTTCGTCTAACGATTTCAGATGAGTTGCATTACAATCAATTTCATTTCCCTGGGGGTGGGGCCAAATGTAAATGTGCTCATATACTCCACATTGATATGGGTAACTGACATACTAAATTTGGTTGAATTCCGTAAAGCAGTGTCAGAGGAGTTGTATTACAATCATTTTTTTACCCGTTGACTATTTTTTAAAATTTACCATTGGAATGACTGGCTCAATAAACGAGCCAGTCATTCCAGTTGTAAATTTAAAAAATATCCTTCTCCTGATCGGCAAATGGATATTTTCTATGAGTATATGATTTTAACAAATTCGAAGGTTAAAGTTTTAAATGTCGATTTGCAGGACTAGAGATTATTTTGTAACATTAACCACTTGAATGCCTGTCTCTTTTATCGTCCCAGGCATTCCAGGGGTAAATTTTCAAACATTATCTTCTCTTAACCTGAAAATGGACATTTCTCAGGACAAGCGCAGAGGACAGTTTGACCAGCCTGACAATTAAAGAGTTACTGTTGCAGTTATTCATATATATGCAATCTAATTTTGTGTCTTCTTTGTTTCGACCTGATGCTGACAAGTCGAGTCTGGACTCTAGTTCCTGCTGGTGGCTCCCTTTTAATACCATACACGTCATTCTACAGAAGCCGTGCTGTTGCTGGATTTCTGGATTATGACCGGAAACACCTGACAAATGCACAAACACCGAAAATTTGCCGTTTTTGGTCATCGTAAAAAAATCCTGTTTTTGATGAAAAAACTCCTTGACATCCAGTGTTCTTATGTTTGTACCATATTTAGTACCTATTCATAATATTAGTACCTATTTGTACCTAAATTGTGTTATTATTATTACATGTGTATATATGCAATCTACCTCTAGTAGTGTTTGAACCACTGCACTGTGACCAAAGTAGGCCGCTAGATGAAGCGCTGTCCAACCACGATTTGCTTTCTGGGAACCTGTCATAAATAAGCAGAGCATCAAGTGAATTCAGGTACATATAAAAGTTGACAGGACATAATCAAAGATGACAAACAACTAAATTGACCAATCACCTTGATATGACAGTTCTAAGGTGGACCTCTAAGATGTTACTTGACAAATTTGCTTCCGATCAGACATGTGTATGTGTTTCTTGAAATTTGCCATGTTTGATGGATGATGGAGGGGTAACATGATTTAAACTGCTTTGCCCCATGGAGCTACCGGTAACTATTATTAATAGCGTGTAAGGCAGAAACAGCTTCAAGTCAAAATAATTTTAACATATTCAGTGTTAAAAATAGTGGTCAGTGTCACCATAAATTGTTTATGATTTTCCATTTCCAATTGTTTTCAGTTTTAAAGCATTATAAGAAATCCACATATTTCTTTGAAATTTAAATATGTCATATTCACAACAAGGATGAATATCGAAAACAACCATGATTAATCCTTTAATCATTAAATTTGTTTAAAAAAGATTTAATTTTCTTGTAGAAAATGTCAATTTGTAGACCAAGAGAAGACCGTTTTAGAAAACTTCCCACTAGAATGCCATTTTGGCTGATATAAAGGATATTGGTGTTAAAAAGATATTGGTGTTAAAGGGTTAAGTTTTTAACACCAAAGCTGGCCAAAATCAGCTTCTGCAGTGGTCTTGAGAAATGTTCTTTTGTAAACTAACAGATTATTTTTTAAGATGTACCACTGGAATAGCTGGCTCGAAGCCAGTTGGAAATTTACTAAGATAGTCTTCTCTTGTTTTGCAAAAAAAAATTTTCTTTCAAAAAATTGAAATTTTCTTGCACAAATTTTAGAGGTAACCCTTTAATGGTAAAATTTGGTCAAGAAAATTTCAGTTTTCTCATGGTCAATGTCCATTTACAGAACATGAGAATATTATTTCCGAAAATGTACCACTCGAATAACTGGCTCAGTTATAGAGCCAGTGATTCAAGGGATAAATTTTCAGAAATAACATTCACTTGAACTTCAAATGGACATTCCTCAAGACCACTGCAGAGGCTGGGTTGGGCCAGCTTGACCACTAAAGGGTTCAAAATCTCATCATTAAACTTTACCTCTGCAGTTGATATCAAATGTGACATCACTATTTTCATCCTTGTGTCGATTCAGCAATTCAGTAAGCTTTACCACATCACCATTTCTTGCACTTTGAAGCAGTTCTTCTTCGGCGGTCATGACACACTCATCATCTCCCTCTGCAGCATCCATCATTATACTGACCACGCCTATGTGTGCCAAGATCAATCTAGTTCACGCTTCATAACACAAAATGTCAGAATATTAGTTTAAACTTTTATGCTGTTGTACTTAACCCTTTAACACTCATATCGGCCAAAAACGTCTTCTGCAGGGGTCTTGGGAACTGTCTATTTGCTGAACAAGACTATTTTTTGAAAATTAACCATTGGAGTGACTGGCTCGATAAACCGAGCCAGTCATTCCAGTTGTAAATTTTCAAAAATAGTCTTCTCTTGGTCTGCAAAAGGACCTTTTCTGTGAGAAAATTTAAGTTTTCTTGAAAAGATTCTATGGGTAGAGAGTTAAATGAAGAATTGTACAATGCTAGTGTACATGTGATCTGGACCAAGAGCAATCAGACATTGCATCCAATCGAATCGTTTTTACCATAATTTCTCGGTTTTTCGTCTGCTTTTTTATTTTCTGGATATTTTCAGATTTTTCGGATCATTCCCAAGTAGTGAAATCATAGTGTAAAATCTTGTGTTAAATTTTGAGCAAAATATTCAGACAAATAGTTTCCAAGATATTCATAAATCCAGAATTAGATTGGATCCATATGATGATATTCAGGGTTTTTTTTATTAAGATCCCGGCCAAAGTCTGGATATGCTCTTTCATGGTTAAGATCCTTTGTTGTGTTAAAATTTGATCCAAATGATTAATCAGATTTTTACATACACCTCCGATAAAACCAGCAGACACAAACACAGGTACAGATGCACAACCACGATTCAAAATACTCGATCCTGAGTCTTTAACCATTATTTTGCTGATTTCAAAGGTTAGTTGTTTTAGTACAAGATTTGTGTAGATTATGTAAACAAGAGGCCCAAGGGCCTGTGATGTTCACCTAGATGATTAGCATTTGAACCATTTCCATTTGAATAGACATGATGTATAATTTTCGGAAAATCCAAAATGGCCACTAAAAAACTTGACGAATCAATATTCTCGTTTGATATGTTGAAGCCAACCATCACAGGATCGTTCACCCAAGTTCTGGTAAAATTGGGCCATTGATTAGGAGTATGATTTTTAAATGGATCCGGGAAAATTCTAAGAAAATCAAAGATGGCTGCCAAAAAAATTGACCTATCAAAATAGGCTACCACTATAGGATCATTCCAACAAAATTTGGTTGGCCCAAGCGGTTAATGAGTAGCATTTTAAACAATTTCCCAGCTTCATTCTGGAAATCCAAGATGGACACCAAAAAAATCAAGCAGTCAAAATTCTCTATAGATGTTCTGAAGCATAATACTCTAGGGACCTTCCAGCCGAGTTTGCTTGAAATCGGCCAAGTGGTTAATGAGTAAGTAGGCTTTTAACTGATTTTCCAAATTTTTTTGGAAAATCCATTAAAGATGGCTGCCGGAAAGATTGACAAATTAAAGTCCTTTGTACAAGTTCTAATATATATCAGCCTAGTATGTTTCCAGCCAAGTCTAGTTGAAATTCCCCTAGCAGTTAATGATGAGTAGCATTTTAAATGATTTCTCCCCATTTTTCGGAAAATTCAAGATGGGCAACGAAAAAATTGTCCAATCAAAATTCTGTACAGAAGCTTAAAGCACACTACTCTAGGGTCCTTCCAGCCAAGTTTGCTTGAAATCGGCCAAGCAGTTAATGAGGAGCAGGGCTTTAACATATTTTTCAAATTTTTTGAAAAATCCAAGATGGTCGCTGGAAAAATTGACCAAATAAAATATCCGTTAGACGTGTTAAAGCATACAACCACAGGATTATTCCACCCAAGTTTCGTCGAAATTGGTCCATTGTTATTGGAGGAGAAACGTTTTAAAGGATTTCACGAGAATTTTGTGAAAATCCAAGATGGCCGCTGGAAAAATTGACCAATCAAAATTTTGAATAGTCGTTCCAAGGCCTGCCACCCTAGGATGCTTCCAGCCAAGTTTAATTAAAATCACTCAAGCGGTTAATGAGTAGGCTTTTAATGAAAAAGTTGACGGAGAGACAATGACCACCAGAAAAATGGACCAATCTAAATTCTCGTTAGAAGCGTTGAAGGGTACCACCACAGGATTATTCCTAGGGTCCTCCAGCCGAGTTTGCTTGAAATCGGCCAAGTAGTTAATGAGGAGTAGGGCTTTAACATATTTCTCAAAATTCTTGAAAAATCCAAGATGGTTGCCGGAAAAATTGACCAAATAAAATATTTGTTAGAAGTTTCATCCAAATCAGGCCATTGATATTTGAGGAGTAGCGTTTTAAAGGATTTGAGGGTAATTTTTGGAAAATTCAAGATGGCGGCCGAAAAATTTACCAACCAATTCTTGAATAGAAATTCTGAGGCCTACCACCATAGGATAATAATAATAATAATAATAATAAGTGAATTTATAACGCGCCAAACTCCACGCAAGCATGCTCGTAGCGCAAGACAATGAAATGATAATATAAACATTAATTTAAATTCTGGTACGCTTGTTTAAAGAGATGAGTTTTAAGATTTGATTTGAATGTTGTAAGATTTTTTGACAATTTTAGATGAATAGGGAGGTTGTTCCATTCAGTGGCGGCCGAGAAAGAAAATGTTCTAAAGCCGTATGAATTCATTTTGTATTTTGGGATTTTGAGCATTTGCTTGTTTAGGGATCTAAGTGACCGGGTTGGTTGGTATGGCTCGACTAATGCAGAAAGGTATGTAGGTGCAGTTCCTGAGACACACTGGTAAGCTAGACAGAGGATTTTAAATTGGATACGTTGAGCAATTGGCAACCAGTGAAGCTTATGGAGAATCGGAGTGATGTGTGCATCTTTTGCCTGGCGTGAGATTATTCGTGCTGCTGTATTCTGAATAGTTTGGAGCTTGTGGATGTTTTCTTTTGCCATACCAATACAGAGACTATTGCAGTAGTCCAACCTAGACATTACCGTCATGATCACTAATTTTGTGGTAGCCTCTGTGGTAAGATAATTCCTGATGTGTGCAATGTTCCGCAGCTGCAAAAAGCACACTCTGCGCAGATAGTTTATATGTTTATCCATGCACAACTCGCTATCCAGTATCACGCCGAGGTCTTTAACCGTGTTGGAGATCGGAATTATATTTGTACCAATGACTAGACTACTTAGTTCTGTTTTGTCTCGTCTGATAGATGGACCCACCAACATACATTCAGTCTTTTCTTCGTTCAGCTTTAGCATGTTGGTTGTCATCCATGCTTTTATGTCCGCACAACAATCTGTTAGCTGTTTGGTTGCTAGAGATGCAGATGCCGCTGGAGGAGGAAATGTATTAATGAGCTGCGTGTCATCCGCGTAAAAATGGTGACACAAACTATGAGAATCGATAACGGATCCTAGCTGTTTGGTGTAGAGCGTAAATAGAACCGGTCCCAATATCGAACCTTGAGGGACACCGCATGTAAGTTCAATGGGCGCAGATTGCGTACCATTAATGTAAACGGACTGGAATCTTTGTGATAAATAAGATTGGAACCAGTTCCACGCACTGTCAGTTATGCCAAACTCAACTTTTAGTCGTGTCAACAGCTTTAGGTGGTCAATGGTGTCGAACGCGGCGCTTAAATCGAGCAAAAGCAAGAGTGATACGTTTCCTTCATCCACACCACAGCGAAGGTCATTTAGAACTCTAAGAAGAGCTGTTTCAGTACTATGTCCTTGACGATAGGCGGACTGAAATGGTTCGTACAGACCATTACAATGCATGTGATTTGCCAATCTCTTACTGACTGCCTTTTCAACAACCTTGGATATAAAAGGTAAATTAGACACAGATGCTCCCATCCAAGCTTAATTAAAATCGGTCGATCGGTTAAAGAAAAAGTTGACGGTTAGACGACGGACGGTCGGCATGGCATAAGCTCACTTGGCCTTTCAAGGCCAGGTGAGCAAACAATAATGTTGAAAGTTGTCTATATGTATGCAGTAGCGTACATGTATGCAGTAACGGCTGACGGCTACAGTTTCCAAAATGAATATCAGTTATCATATATTTATATATACAGAAAAGTTTGGGTAGTTTCGCACATATAGATCTTTGGCTATAGGCCATGAGGGGTGTGGTGGGGTTATTAATGAGCTGTAACTAGGCTTCGGCCTGCCTTTTGATGAATTGCGATTACTGGTACTCAAGGATAAAGATAAATGTAGGTGTACTGTAAATATACATGTATTTATACCATCATTCACACCTCTTAAAAAAATGTCAGGGATATTGTAATCGCCTCCGTCCATCTGTCACGCTATCTCCTCCCAAACCAATGAGTGGAATTAAATCAAATTTTGTATGTGGGTTACCCATATAATTCTGCTTTGCGAGACGATCCACCAACAGGGGTGGGGCCAAAGGTCAAATCAGTTATAACGCAACTCCACTGAAATCGTTAGACAGAACTCAAGCAAATTTGATATCTGAGTTACCCATATGATTCCTGAGTGGCTGCAAGAGGCCATTTAGATTTGGCTCCGTTCCAGGGGGTGGGGGAAGGGTCAAATGGTCAAATTTTAACCTGCAGAAATTGACTGTAATGCATCTCCTCCAAAACCTTTGGACAGAATTAAACCAAATTTGGTCTGTGGGTTACCCATATCAATATGGAGTACAAAAGCACATTTACATTTGGCCCCACCCCCAGGGGTGGACGAGGCTTGGGGGTCAAAAGGTAAATAAATTGATTGTAATGCAACTCCTGATACTGTTGGATGGAATTCAAACAAATTTAGCATGTCAGTTACCCATATCAATGTTAAGTGGATGAGCACAATTACATTTGGCCCCGCCCCCAGGGGGTGGGGGAGGGGTCAAAAGGTCATGAAATTGATTATAATGCAACTCCTCTGAAATCGTTAGGCGGAACTCAACCAAATTTGATATCAGAGTTACACCTATAATTGTGGAGTGCAGGAGGCCAGAGGGGTCAAAAGGTCAAATTTTAACCTGCGAAAATTGATTGTAACGCATCTCCGTCGAAACAATTGGACGAAATTCAACAAAATTTGGGATGTGAGTTACCCATATCAATGTGGAGTGGATGAGCACATGTACATTTGGCCCCGCCCCCAGGGGAGGAGGATGGGGATCAAAAGATCATGAAATTGATTGTAATGCAACTCCAATGACACTGTTGGACAGAATTCAACCAAATTTGGTATGTGAGTTACTCATATGATCGTGGAGTGCAAAATGACATTTACATTTGGCTCCGCCCAGGTGGTGAGTTGTGGGGTGTGTCAAAAGTTCAAAGCAGTGAACGTGGGGATTTGCGATGATGCATCATCGACCGATTAATCTTGTTTATAAAATTATTTTTGCTCTCGTCACTCCGTTACCATCAGGATGTCACTCCGTTACCATCAGGATGTCACTCCGTTACTATCAGGATGTCACTCCGTTACCGCTATTCTTTCTTCAACCATAAAAAAAAATTATGCTAGGTGCTGCAAGCATGATCATCTATGAGATGTGACTATAAGAAATGGCTGTTGAAGTTAGGCATAACTTGTCTAAATGCACAGAGTTTTGATATTTTATAGAATAGCCAAAAATATGTGTATATTTTTTCGTCTTCTTCTTTTTGTACTGGAGATTCCTCCCCTGATTGGTAGCACCCTTGCAAAGAAGCAAGGTTCTTGTTGTATGGGATTTATGATCACTACCCTCTGTTGTAACTTTACATACAGCTCCAGCAGCTGCAATCTGACATCCATCCCCTATCCACATTCCAATGGACCTTCCATTTTTAGCTATGCCCCGCCCATCACTAGCTAAGCTCCACCCACACCTCACCGTGTTGGGATTGATCGATCCCCAAATGCCCTAGCTATCAATTTCCTGAAAACTATACAGGGAAGCTGTTGAACATTTTGTAACTAATTTGACTGGGTGCTGTTGCTGCCTATGGCAGCAACAGTGCCCAGTCAAATTAGTTTCAAAATATTCAACAGAATATTTATTAAATAGCAAAAGCAAACAATTTGTACAACAACGCATAGACCGTCATCAAATATGCGTTCGTGACGTACTTAACGACGTCATTCATTATGATGTCATTGCGCACACCATGCAGTTCATTATGACGTCATATGATGGGTGGGTACTCTGGTAAGGTGAATTGCTTTATTTGTTGTCTTGATCGTTGAGTATGTGTAATTGTAGCCGGTGGCAGTACAATCTGTACATTAAATCTCTACCAATCTTCCCCACCTTTCCTTGAATGTGTTCTACATGTAGTTCTGTTGGTAAACTTTCATGTCTCACTTCAATCAGTATATCAGTAAAGCAGGATGCATCATCTAGAAGGCTACTCAAGTCATGTTACTGCAACGGTCTCTTCAATCCATGTAGGTACGGTTCTCTGATGTTACTCAGTGCCTCACATCTCAGCATGAAATGCTCACGGTTCTCTACCTCTTTAGCACATAACTTGCAAGCTGGCGATGATGACCTGCCAGACTGTACTTCATGAACTTGCAGACGTATAGCACCACACATTATCCTCACCTTCACCATTGCCTTTTTTGTTTCTCACATTGAGTCCAACACGCTACTCCAGACATAGGCAACCGCCCTGTTGTCCAATGTAGTATACTAGTACCTCATGGAGCTAAGAGTATGCTCATGCCTTTCTTCTATCTGCCCCTCTCGCTCCAATAGTTCTCCACCGCACTTCTTACTATCATCTTCCAGATATATCCTGTTGGGAGGTCATAGAACAAGTCTACACTGTCTCTGTTACTTCCTCGTTTGATGACCAGTATTCCAGATCTCCAATGGGATATATAAAAAATTTCATAATGTTGTAGTACACTAGCATATCTTGGCATTCACATAAAATATATATCAAACAATAATATGTTCACTAATATGTGCACTGCAGCAATTTATTGCTGGGAAGGTGAGTCACTTGTCACTCCGTGTGGAGTTGCCCGGATGACATATTCATAATTCTAGGGCTGGGTTATATCTTTGGACTTGCTAAATAGTTTGAAAACAAGTTGACTGATTTCTTTTTGGGGGATTTTCTTCTAACCTAGCGCCGCATTAGGGATAAAGTCAAAAACAAGTTAGGCCAATTTAGTTTTTAATTT
This sequence comes from Chaetoderma sp. LZ-2023a, assembly GCA_034401795.1. Taxonomy (NCBI): domain Eukaryota; kingdom Metazoa; phylum Mollusca; class Caudofoveata; order Chaetodermatida; family Chaetodermatidae; genus Chaetoderma; species Chaetoderma sp. LZ-2023a. The sequence continues at coordinate 56,842,532 of CM067375.1, forward strand.
AAATATCTAAGGTATTTATTAAATTATTAGCAATTTCTGCTTATGCACCCTGAAACTGGATACTCCATGCACAGGCATTTGAAGTTTACCCTCCTATTTCATATTATTAGCATATTTCATATTACTACTATATATATATATATATATATATATATAATATGTATTATATATATAGTAGTAATATGAAATATGCTAATAATATGAAATAGGAGCGGAGCGTAAACTTCAAATGCCAGTGCTCCACGCTAAATTATAAATATCAGCTTTTCGTGAGGATCAGAACACAGGCATTTGAAGTTTACCGTATATGAAATAGGCTTGCGCGATTTTTGCTTTGAAACAATGCGATCGATTTTATAAATAAAATCGTGATTTTCGATTAAATCGTAGGTCCAAATTTCCAAAAGTATAAAGGTGTGTGTGTGTGTGTGTAATTCTTACCATCCTACGTCTATGCTTAATGTATACCTTATATCCATCATTGCGGGAGTGAAATTATTAATTGGGACCACCTAAATATTGCGAATAGTTTAATAAACATTATTTTTTTCATCAAAATTTGAGATAAAATGTCGCTGAGAAAATATATAAATTACATGATGTATCCGCTTCCGCTTATAGCCTCCCTTTGTAGGACGAGTTTAGGTCATTACCGGAGTAACGCGAAGACATTAATATTATTACCCGGGGAGATACTGCGCAATTCACATACATAGGACGGTAGTTTTGAGTAGGTATGAGTGTAACGGCGTAAACTCGTCCCATAGCGCAGTTTATAGTTGCTTTCAGAGTAATCAAGAATGCACAGTTCAAAATCAAACAATCTGGAATGCTGTTGCTTTATTTTCTTTAATTTGACATGACAACCGAATCAAAAAGGAAAAAGTATTACACCGCCTGAAATTGCTAACTCTAGAATTAAAAAGAATTATGTTCACTGATTGCCTAACACTCTGCAACTAAGTATATACTTGACATTTCACGACAGACTCAGGGTCTGCGGCGAAAGAAAGAAAATTATATGGCGATTCGACGGAGTAACTGGCTGGTTTTCATAATGACAAAATGTGTTACCTTGCTATTGTTAGCTTGTTTATTGTAGCGCTTTGTGTTGTGATTAGTAATTATTCGACACTTGCATGGCACGGCGGGATATAAACACAACGAACACAGGCGTGAATCGATTATAATTGTACTCATGTACTGATAAAATGCGACGGAAAAGTACACACCTCAGATTTAAAAAAAACATGAATTTTTTTTACGATTTTCCGATTTTTCCTCAATTACATCGTAAAAATCGTGATTTTAAAAATAAATCGAACTTCACGATTAAATCGAACAATCGCGCAAGCCTAATATGAAATATGCTAATAATATGAAATAGGCGAGTAAACTTGAATTCCAGTCAAGTCGGCCCAATTGCCAACCCAGTCTACTTAAATTAGTCAACTCGGTCTAGAATAAAGTCAAGTTGGCCCGATTTAATAAAAGTCAAGTCGGCCTAGGAATGAAATCGCCTGCCTGAAAGCATGGAATAATCCTTGATTTCGGAACATTTCTTCCAAAATTGATGATATGGAAATATGAGATCCCTCTTATACCAGTCGTATTATACGCGCATTAGTTGTCTGTTGGTGGAACTATTAATATTTACTAATATTTACATCTATTTATTAAGACAGTCAGAATTATTAGTGACTATTAATTTCACTAACGCGCAACTATATATATTAAAAGCACTATCTTTTTAAGATGATGGCGAACTTAAGATATTACCAAGATTTCCGTACGTGTTATAGTATAAAGATTATTGTGTATAGTAGCTACCATAGAAGTCTAGTTAGGCCTACTACACTCGATAATCTAATCTTTATCCTATTTAAGAGTGCTTGTTAGCCCAATAATATTGCTATAGCTATGTTCATATGTACAGTTAAATGCGTATATGCATATATACCTATCGTGATATTATAGTGTCGGATCCGCCTGATAATACACCTATAGGTATATGGTCGAGTTGCTTAAATTCGTGAGTACTGAAATCCGTGAATTTGTTTTTATCGCTCTCGTTCTATGATGTAACGTTGCATGGAACGCATCTACACAGTAGCCATGTTTTGATTGACAGTTCTGAAGCTTTTGACAAGGTTTTGAGTAAAATATGGTCAAAACAAGAAACTTTTCATACAATTACTGATGGTAGTGATAAAAATTGCAAGCTTCCTTAATGCACTTTCTTAGATTACTTACTTGCGCTTATTTAGCACCTAAAATGAGCAATTTTTACAATCCAAAGTTACCACCTGCTTTGGTTATTATATTTTCGCCGTCGGATTATCCTGATTGACGGGAGCATGTCTAAATTTTATTGGAGAGGCTCTAGGCGAAGGGGTGGGTGCTTATTAAGTGTCAAAATTAACATAAAGTGCACGCATGGTTTTTTTAACGATAGAAATTTTTTTTATTCTTTCCTTTATGCCTGCTGAACATGTTTTAAAGACCCTAGCGTTAGCTCATTTCTTCAGCCCATTAATATTTGTGAATTTCATGTGACGTCACTACCTAATGAAAGCGGCATCCATTTGGGTTTTTTCTTCTCTTCAAATGTATCAACTGCTTTTATATTTTATACATTCATTTGTAGGACAAATTTCTCCGTTAAAACGGGCAAAATTAGCAGTTGAAACATTCAACAAACTAATACAGTGATATTTAAGGATTTACAAGCATGTACCAGACAGCTGAAGATGCATAATCACCAATTCAAGAAATTCGGTACCGCTATTTCACACATAACCTGGCGAGGTGGGTCAGTTCAAATGCTTGGAATTTGTTTAAAAATTAAATTTCTGTACTTAAATTTTTCGTTTGTATTCGGAAGTGTTATTTCACATTATGTTAAATTCTTGCGCAGATCTGTTTAAGAGTTTTCTTTCACGAGTGCATTACTTGCTTAGAAGTTAGATTCACGAACTTCGGTACCCATAGTATATACATGTGTGCGCATATGTGCATTCGTATATAGCTATGGGTGATACTATAGGGTCAGCTTGGCCCAATAGTATAGTCGCACATGATAGGCATAAACATACGCCAAGTTGACCTAGGCCGAGTTGGAAGTAGGCCGAGATGTATTTAGGCCGAGTTGACTGGATACCAGTAAACTTCAAATGCCCGTGATCAGAATAAATATATAGTCAAGGAAATTATCAAATAGTTAAATGCATAATTAAAGAGTAAAGAAACAAATCTAAACTTTAGTCCCTTACCGATGTACTACGATGACTGCGAGTCTCAGCATGATAATTGATATATTAACACAGCATTAAATTAATTTTATGATTAATGATTAATCATTATTCATTAAGCAGAGGTTTTTGAGAAATGTAGTGAAATTCTGATTGAAATTCAAACTGTACGGATAACTGACAGTAGTACTAACCGTGCCGTATTTGCAATCACATGACATCTTTATCAGATAGGGAGGGGTACGAGGTCATGCCATATATATTATACTGTGCAATTCATGTTTGTTTACATGTGACACATAATTTCAGTTTTTTCTTCATCTTTCAGTTCAGTTCAGTTTACGTAGATCCCTCCTATGTACAGGAGCACCTCCGATTGGAGTATAAAAGACCACCGGCTCACGCACACGATTCAGGTCAATCTCATTTGTCTTAACTGTTCGTATATGGTTTAGTGTGTATAGATACTGTCGAATCAGAGCTTCTATTCAGTTCAGTTTACGTAGATCCCTCCTATGTACAGGAGCACCTCCGATTGGAGTATAAAAGACCACCGGCTCACGCACACGATTCAGGTCAATCTCATTTGTCTTAACTGTTCGTATATGGTTTAGTGTGTATAGATACTGTCGAATCAGAGCTTCTATTCTGGTAAGGCAGGGGCAGGACTCCCTCACACTTGTCAGGTAGATGGATGGATCCAGAAGGAACGAGGTTATTGTTTTGCTATGAGTCCAAATATGATGAGTTAGCGGAGTACACATATCACACAGGTTCGTCTGGATTAAAGGCAGGTATTTTCGCCTAGCGTCTTCCATGGCACTGCACGTGGACAGGAAATGTGTGCTGTCTTCTGGTCCATCATGACACAGAAGGCAGGTAGGATTAACCGTGTGCTTGTTGAACTTGGCTCTATTCGATTGCAGGATGTAGCAGCCCGTTAGGAGCCGCAAACGTACAGAGAGAGTGCGGATATCGCGAGGACATGTAGTTAGTGATTCAACAGATGGATGCGGAGTCATACAGCTGGCTGGGTACGCGTGAAGATACTGCAGTGTCGAATATAACTGTGATTGCTGATGTAGTTTGGTGGACCATAGCTCATTTACGCGTGTCTTTACGATCCTCTTCCAGGGTCCTTTGTCAGGTGGGTTTTCAATAAGGTCGTGAATGGATGGTAAATTGTATTTAGCTAGAATGCTGCGTATCTCAGCGAACCAACTGTTTTGGAAGAATCCTTTCATGATAGTTTGACGGACTGCGATACGGAAGAGAATACTTGCTGGATCTGATATGATGTTTCTGAAGAGAGTAAGCTTCTGTGAGTCGATACGTCCTTCAATAGGCAGTGTGCCAAGGAGAAGATATGGTGATGGATATGCTACTCTTTCTGGTAACCCAAGGATCTGAATGAGCGTTCTGTGGAAATATTTCTCCATCAGTTGCAGCTCTGTTTTATTTGGAAGTAGGACGTCCATGCCGTGCAAGAGGATCGGGAGTACGTAGATGTTAATATTATCCTATAGTAGGAAACCCGAGTTTTTGTCTCTCTGAAACGCGGATTCTACGGATTTTGAGAAATTGCTCAAGGTGATGATGATGATGATGATGATAAGGGAAGTTTATGCGGAACATCATAAACATAAATCTTGATAATGCAGATGAAAAGCCATATCAAGAGAAGGGACGAAAAATGTTACCTAGGACCTGACTAATTGCCATACCTGAGACAAATATCAACATAACTAGCGCATGACCAATTCGTAGGTCAGTCCCTGCAATGGAAAAACAGATCTTACAGTTTATTTTCACTACTACTACTACTACTACTACTACTACTACTACTACTACTACTACTACTACTACTACTACTACTACTACTACTACTACTACTACTACTACTACTACTCTTTAAATATGACATCTGTACATAGAACCGTCTTAGTAAATGTACATAAACTTTCATTATTATGTTATTTGATATCAATCAAAATTAAAAAGTGAAAAGTCTGTAATAATAAACGCGTCCCACAAATCAAAGAGTATAGCTACATGGAAAGACCTGAAGTCCTAAATCTAATGTCACTGAAGCATAGACGGTTTCCAGGAGATCTAATATTGATAAGGCCTACTTTTTTTTAACTATCCAGTATTACACAGACCAGAGGTCATAGGTACAAGCTCAACATAAAATGCAGCAACAAAGATATTCTCAAGCACTTTTTCACCAATAGAGTGGCACCGCAGTGGAATTCACTGCCAGCTATAATAGCTGAAGCAACAACAGTCGAATCATTCAGGAACAAACTGGATATCTACTTCAAAGAAAGAACATTTGAATTTGACTGAACAGGTATACATATTCCAGCCCAACACAAAGTCGTACTGCAACTCTTCCAATACAGTGGACTTATCTTGGAGTAGGCTGTGTATTAACAAAACATGCTCTGTAGTGATTTCAATTATTGGTAGATAAGTCTCTGCTTCCACGTCCGCATTTTGTGGTGGAATGATGAGACACTAGCATATAGAAGGAGATTCGGATAGCGACAAACACAGAAAATGAAAACAACATCAATAAGACCAACCACGGCCTCCACAAGTTAGCATGCGCACAAATGCTAGTCGAAGCAGGGTGTAACCATCAGTGTAGGTGGCACATCGCAGCTAATGCGGGAACACCCATCTGCATCACATCATTTCCACAAATCAGTGTTAGCCCTTGCCACTCCGATGTCAAGATTTTAAATTTTCATATTAAATTAAAAGATGGTGTGGTGTTCATTCTTCAGTAAATTTGATGGATGGTGTTGCTGTCATAGACATCAACATCAACCAAACTGTTGAGAAATGTACACCAGATTTTTTGTTATTTACACAGCAAAAGAATATTGACATCGGCGTGGTAAGAGTTAAACTCTTAAATCTAACAGCTTCGAGGAGACTTAATTAATCAACAACAGTCAAATCATTCAACAACAAACTAGATATCCAAGAAAGAACTTTTGAATTTGACTGAGCAAGCCATACTACAACTAAAACACTGAGGCAATAACACGCCAATGGCTTATGCCTCATAAAATGATGATGATTAGGAGGAGTAGCCTGCGTATAGACAGGAACATGCTCGGTAGTGATTCCAATTACCAGTAGATTCATCTGAGCTTCCACGTCCACACTTTTGTGGTTGCATGAAGAGACACTAGTGTAGAGGAGAAGACTCCGATAGTGGTGAACACAGAAAATGAAAACAACAGCAATAAGACAAACCACAGCCACCACAAGTCAGCATGCACACACATGTTAAGTGCAGCAGGATGTAACCATGCGTGTAGGTGGCACAACTCATCTAAGACGGGGAACACCCAGCTGCACACAGTATTTCCACAAATCAGTGTTAATCCTTGATACTCTGATGTCAGAATTTTAAACTTCAAGTTAAACTAAGAGATGAACTGTGTTCATTTTTCGGCAGATTTAATGGATGATCATCATCAACAGAATTGTTGGAAGGTGTACACCAGTTTCTTTATTATTGGCACAGCAAAAGTTAGAATATTGACATTAGAGTGGTGCGGGACAAAGTCTAAAATCTAATGGTTTCGAGGAGACTTAATTAGGTAACAACAGTCAAATCATTCAAGAACAAACTAGAAATCGACTTCAAGGAAATAACTTTTGTATTAGACTAAACAGGCCATACTACAACAAAAAAACTCTGAGGCAATAACAAGCCAATGGCTTATGCCTCGTAAAATGATGATGATGATGATGATGATGATGATGTAATGTGATCAACAATGATGTCTTCTCAAGTAGCGTTCATACTTTGGCATTCTAGCCTATTGATCTTATTAATCCTAGCACTAGACATTGAGGTCAATCGTGGATCACACACACCAACATATCTCTGTGGAAAGAATCACTCAATATAAGCCACCCGCCACTTCTCACTATATCATGTGCGTCGTCTGTTGATAGCCATGGCAATGTATCCATACAAAACATATGAGCACATATCCAGGCCTCGTCCCCGATCAGAAGTCATTAAACAACTGATGCAATCCATCAGGCCAACCGAAGCGTGTCATCCAGATTGTCGTCCCTGGATACCTCGTATCATTCAATCTCAGACACATCAGTTCCAGTTAAATATAATAGTACAACCAGAACACTAGTGGTAAACTTTCAGAGTATTCGCA
>CM067375.1:57467984-57507984 GCA_034401795.1 Chaetoderma sp. LZ-2023a
TATGACGTCATAAGCAACGACGTGGCGTTTATGATGGCGTCATAATCAATTACATTGTTGTACGCATTGTATAGCTTTACTATTTAATAAACATGCTGTTGAATATTTTGAAACTAATTTGAGTGGGCGCTGTTGCTGCCATACGCAGCAACATCACCCAGTCAAATTAGTTTCAAAATATTTAACCGCTTACCTGTATAGTTTGCTGCAAATTTATTGTCAGGGAGTGCAGGGATCTTTCGATCCCAATACAGGTAAAGTATGGGTGGAGCTAGGCTAAAGATGGGATGGGAATAACTAAATCTGGATTCCTCAATTCCAATTTTACTATTTGAACGTCCAGTGGGCATTGCAAAACTAATTCCCTTGATTAAAAGTTGTGGGCGACAACCTAACATATGATGATTTCATTCAAAATAAATTTAAGATGCATAGTCAAACCAAAATTTCTCGAAAATAAAATTTGAAAATTGTGTAATTTTAGAGGTTTAAATTGTGTACCTCGATGTAATAAAACAAAATAAAAAACAAGTACTGATTTCATTCCATATAAATTAATGATTTTTAGTTGTGAAGTTGAATTAGGACTCGTGTCTCTAATTCAATTTCACATTTAAAAAAATTATTAACTTGCGAAATCGAATTAGACACTAAGAATGTATATGGACTGGAATCCTTATATATATATAGACACACACTTGGATGCAATTTTAATAATTTTATTTTCCAGCATTCTGGTGTGATATGGTGTGAATATGCACTTTTAAACATTGGAGTTACATTGGAGTTACCAAGTTATAGTTAAAATACAGGCATATATTTATACACGCTCGCTCAGACGACTTGCATTCGTGCCTCATTAACCCCCCCCCCCCCTCCGCCACCACCACCACCACCCAAACCCTCTACTGGGGTTACTTAACCATTTAATGGCCAAGTCAGTTTAAGCCTTTATAGTTCTCATAGAAATTGTCGATTTGCAGAACAAGGGAAGACTATTTGTGAATTTTGACAACTGGAATGATTGGTTCGGTTATCGCGCCAGTCATTCCAGTGGTAAAATTTTCAAAAATGGTCTACTCTTGGTCTGCAAATGGATATTTTTAAGACCACTACAGAAGCCATATTTGGCGGATATCACTGACTAAACAAAACTTGAAATTTTCTTGACCATTTCAACTTTATTCGTCAACCAGGCAGTAACGGCACAGCGTCTTGAGAAACATCCATTCACAAGCTAACAGAAAACCATTCTGTAAATTCCACTGCTAAATTTACAAACATTTTTTTTTCTTGGCCTGTAAATGAACATTCAGTGACAAACAATCTCAAATTTCTCGGGAAATCAAGACAATTAAAGTATTATTTGATATAGGCCTAAGGCCGTGTTCTCACTAGAGAGTTAATCAGGAATAACGCCATACTTAGGCCGTGTTCTCACTGGAGACTTAACCGGCCTACCACAATACTGAGGTATGGCGTTATTCCCTATTAACTATTCAGTGAGAACATGGCTTTAGTAACATTTTGAAGCCTTTAAAAACTGAAGCGATGTTGACACAAGAGGGTTTAAGACAAGTTAACTTCATGTCTTAACTGTCTCGTTGCTGCAAATCACCATATAATAATGTCAATGAGCAAAACCTTGGACTTGCTGAATATTTTGAAAACAATTTGACTGAAAGTTGTTGGTGGCAAAACCACCTAAAACATTCAGTCAAATTGTTTTCAAAATATTTATCCGGTCCAGCAAAAACTCAGCAATCAGATGGTTAATGAAAGAACCATTATCTTGTGATCATTAAAGAGCAAATTATGTTGCAACAACAACAACAACATGCTCAAAGATACTGTAACACCTCTTGTGTAAACCTAACTCTTTAATGGTGAAGTTGGTCAATAAACGACCTCTGCAGTGATCTTGAGAAATGTCCATTTGCAGGCTAAGAGAAAAAATATTTTTGAAATTTTACCACTGGAATGACTGGCTCGGTTACCGAGCCAGTCATTCTAGTGGTAAAATTTAAAAAATACTCTTTTTGGTCTGCAATTGGACACTGGCTAAGCAGAAATTTGAATTTTCTTGACCATTACACTCTTGGTTGTTGTCCATTTTAAGGACAACAGAAAAAATTATTTTTGTAAATTTTCATAAATTTACAAAAATATTCTTGCCTGCAAAAATCTAAATTTCATTGAACAGTATTGGTCATTAAATAGTTAATTGAAATAAATAGAATTTCGAGGTTGACACAAGACGGGTTAAAGGTGTGTATTCATACCAAATACTTGAAAATAAAATGGTTAAATTTGTATACTTTTAGAGGCTTAAATGTGTATATAAATGTAGTGAAACGACAGACACACTTAACATATGATGGTTTCATTTAGTATAAATGAAAATAATCGTTTTAGTTGTCAAGTTAAATTATGGACTCTGTGTCTCTAATTCTGAAATCGTCATATGCTAAGATTGATTTCGTTTCCTTCGACACATAATTTAATCCTCTAAAAGTATATAATTTAACAATTTTATTTTCAAGCATTTTTGTGTGAACATACACCTTTAAATGTGCATAGTCACACCAAAATGCTTGAAAATAAAATTGTTGAAATTATATATACTTTTAGAGGTTTAAATTATGTACCTTAATGTAATGAAACGAAAGAAATCTGATCATATAATGATTTTATTCCATATAAATAGATTTCGTAGTTTTAGTTGTGAATTTGAATTATAGGGACTTGTTCGTGCCTCTAATTCAATTTGACAAATTAAAAAATTATATTAATTTATATGTAATGAAATCATCATATGTTAAGATTTATTTCATTTCATTCATCTAGGCACACAATTTAAGCCTCTAAAAGTATAAAATTTTAACAATATTATTTTGAATCATTATGCTGTGAATATACACCTTTAATAGTGATAACTGCGATGGGCTTTGAAATGTTCTTGTGATTTGCGTTGTATAAGGCTGTTTAACCCGTACATATTTTTGATCTTATTATTTAAAACTATAGTAATTTCAAACACACCTGGCTGTAACCGTGGTATATTTATTTGTCATCCAGGTAGCCCGTCCATTGGCGATGAAGAAGGATGGAATCCAGACGCGGAAACGGAAACCGAAAACATTAAATAAAGAGAAATCACCTCGAAAGCATGATAAGAATGGTAAGTGAAGAGGCAGAGGAACAACAGAGACGTCAATCTATACATTACAGGCTATGTACTACAGACTCGTGTATGGACAGACGCATGGACAGACAGAGACTGCGTATCTTATGACCATGTCTGTATCTTATGTCCATGTCGATGTTGGCGTTGGTGTGTCGGGTAATCGGTTCCAGTATATTAATATTTACTTATGAAATTCGGCCTACTTAATCCTCAAATTTGTTGAAGAAAATTTAGATTTTTCCTTTGAAAATTTATCACTAGAATCAGTGGAATTACCTTTCCACGCCAGCCATTCCAGGGGTGAATTGTCTAAAATAGTCTACGCTTGGTATGCAAAAGGACATTTTTCAAGACGACTGCAGAATACGTATTGGTCGGCTTGAGTGGTAAAGTGTTAACCCTTTCACCGACACATCCCTGAAGAAGTAAATTCATTAAAACATAAAACTTTCTGTTGAACATTTTTGAAATTAATTCGACTGGAAGCCGCTGCTGCATAAGGCAGCAACAGCTTTCAGTCACTTTAATTTCAAAATATTCAACAGTTTTCCTGTATGGTCATGTTGAAAATGAGATATTTGGAATTCATCGGTGAAATCGTTAAGACCACGATAACGCGGGTTACTAGGCGATAGCCCGCCCCCCCCCCCCACCCCACTGGCGCAATACCGGGCCTGCGCTATCAGGGAAGAGCAAGTATTTGGTTGTTCTTAAAGACATGTGACCATCCTTTGATCATAAAAACAGGTGCCCATTATAGACAGGTTTGAAAGTCGGGACTTCATGGTTGAAAGATTTATCAAAGAATTATTGGTCCGTGGAACTTTTTGTCAAAAGTTAGAAAAAACAATGATAGTACTTGGTACGAATATCTAAGCCTTATGAACATATGTGACAGAAGCGCGGGGTGGGGGAGGGGGTGGGGGTGGGTATGTGGGACAAGTCCCACCGCACCCCCCCCCCCCCGACCGATACCAATAACATACTGATAGCAATAGCTATTCGATTTTAATATCTGGCCACTAAGATTTTATGGGACTGGGCATACATATTTTGATCAGGAACCGGCCCAGATTTTTTCCTGAATATAAAAAGATGTGCATTGTACAGCACCCTTATCATTGGTATCAGTGTGCATTGCATATTTAAATTACCCTTCAACTGTAATAGAAGATTCAATGTTTCTGCCATTGCATATAATTAATTTCCAATTTTCATGACCTTGCCCAGGATGCCTATACTCATATTGCCCCAAATATTCTGTCTTCCTCGATAACAGCGCCAGTCATTCCAGTTGTAAATCTTCAAAAATAGTCTTCTCTTGGACTACAGAATGACATCTGCATGTGATTTAGTTCATATTCACCTCCAGAAATGGGGGAAAAGCCATCTGAGAGGATCAAGATTTCCAAATTTTTGGGGTAGGGACCCCCGTTCTGACACCCCACATTCGGAAGCCCCTCCCAGACACACTCCCAATGTGTCCCCGATCGAACATTTCAAGCCTGTGCCACTTCTTATGAATGACTAATTAACAGGACCATTCGGTATTGGAAATTAATTAAGCAATACCAGAAACATTGAATCTTTTATTAAAGCTGAAGGGTAATTTAAATATTCATTGTGCACTGATGCAAATGATAAGCTCACTGTACAACGCAAATTTTTTTTATATCCAAGATATAAGATACAAGCAAGTCCATAGGCTATTCAAAATATCTGTGCTTCGTAGGCCTACCCATACAATCTTAGTTGCCAGATAATGAAACCGAATTGGTATCGGTTTGGATTATATATATATATATATATATATATATATATATATATATATATATATATATATATATATGTTAACATGCCAATTCAGGATTACCCCCCTAATTTAATCGTTTAAGACAGTGGATACGTTCAAGTGGTCTGTTATAACTTTAAGATAATATTATTTTAAAAAGGTTAATTTTTTTCAATTCAGAAAATCAGTCAGATTCATCTCCATCACCTGTAAAGAACAACACTGTATCTATGGCAACGACAGATGGTATTAACTCAGTAACCAACAGCAACCATGATGACTCTGCACATCACCACAGCAGCAACAGTGCCAATACCACCGCAACCAACAACAAATCTTCGTGTGCAATGCAACTTCCGCTCAGGGACCCGATAAACTCATTACCCATCCACTACACTGCAGAGAAATGTGGTTCACCTCTAAACGATTCTTTGATCAGAGTTCCATATCATTATCCGAGTCCATCTCATTACCCGAGTCCATCACCTCCGATGTTAATTCAGGTGAAACAGGAAAGGGAGGCGTTGCAACACGCTGATAACATACATGACTTCTTTGCGCATGTTCCTGATCTGAAAAGTTTAAATTCGGTTCCTGTTGGTGTTAACTAATTCGTAGCCTTGAAATGGATTTATGTATGGAGCTATATAAATATCATAGTGCTGAATTTTTAAAATTTCATTAATAATTTTCCTGTTTAGCTGTTTGCCTGCTGAATATATGCAGACTGCATTTTCCATGGACTTTAACTCTGGGTATGCTGAATATTTTGAAAATAATTGGACTGAATAAACCTATTACTGATGACTGTTATTGCTTAGCTCCACTTAACCACAATGTGCAGATTATCACGATTAAACCGAGTAACCGCTAAAACAGGTTTTATCTAAACTATCTTACTTAATTCCCGACATTGTGGTTTTCATCCATAATGTTTTCTTTCTATTTATTTTATTAGTAGTATTTTGAACAAAGAATTCTCCTATGTATTGTTTAATTTATTGGTGCTCATATATACGCAACTGATACTTAGCATAATATAATCTGTACAAATCGAATGCTAAGTAGGTTTGTTTGATTGATTGATTGATTGATTGATTGATCATTCAATTAATCAATTGATCGATCAACTCACAGATACTGTCTCAATCAATCATTCTCTCATTCTGCAACTAACCTGACTTCAGCTGATGTCATGATCAGACGTCACAATCAATTACAAAACGTCGACTGTCTCAGTTTTGGCAGAGTAAACAATGATGAAGTGTGTTCCTGCGCCGGTACTGGACGAGTACCGGCCCAGAAACCTACATTGTCAGGGATCAGGGAAGTGACTAAATATGACATGCAGTTAATCAATTTGAATAACATTTTAAAAGTAACTTAAATCTGTTCTATTCACCTAACTGCTGTGTCCAATATCTTTTGTCTGTCAATCCTTGCTACAGGTCATGGATACAGTGCAGCTCAGAGACAAGTTAACATGTTTCCAAAACAAAATAGAAATATGTTACTTAGTGAGAAATGTTCTGTTGACGTCATAATCAACTATGTGATGTGGAGAATGACATCATAAGGAATAATGTCATTATGACGTGATGAATGACGTAGATAAGTACGTCACGAACGCATATTTGAAGACGGCCTATGCGTTTTTGTACGAATTGCATGTCTTTACTATTCAATAAATATTCTGTTGAATATTTTGCAACTAATTTAAATCGGCGCTGTTGTTGCCATATGCAGCAAGAACACCCAGTGAAATTAGTTGCAATATAATTAATAGGTTATCTGTAGCTTTGAAATGTGAAATTCGGAGACACGGGTTGCTTCTATAGCAAGTTGTTGAGTGATTGGCATTTGGTATACGAGTTTGAATTGAGGGATTCATTTCTAGCTATGACCGCCCATTTCTAGCTACACCCCGCCCATTTCGAGTTAACCTCCGTCCAATTTGTACATGTTTTGGAATCGATTTGAACCATCGAAGCGTGAAATCGCAGAATGTATAGGCATATTTCAAGCTAACTATTACAGAATTGCTGCTGAATATTTTAAAACAATTAGCCTGTGAGCTGTTGCTGCCTATGGCATGGTTAGGGTTAGTATTTTCAAAATATTCAACAGAATGTCCATTTCTTTACAAATTTACTAGAACCATATATGGTCTGTGCACTTTTGTGAGAGACTATTTTCCCCTACATCATTTTGATTAGGACGTCAGCTGGTGTATTCGATTATTACGTCAGATACTTGAGTGACGTATTAAGTCGCTTTATTACCAATGATGTAGGGCCTACAGTGTTTTACATGCCATCTGGTACCACTACTGAATCAGGGGAAATGAAAGCAGTAATCATCTAGTCACTACCTCATCAGTATTATAAAACGCAATGTAACATTTACATGAAGAAACAGCAAAATATATCATATAGTAAAGATGAAAGCTTCTCATAATTTCTGTTTTAGTTGAGCTGGTGAGTTATAGCGATGGCTCCCCTCAATCTGTCCATCCAGTCTGTCTGTCCATCCATCCATCCACCCGTCCATCTATCCATCGATCTGTATATCTAGGCTTCCATCCATCCCTCTGTCCGCCCGTTCTTGCCTGTGTTTGGATCATTCCCTGAACTCCCTGAGTATCAATTTCCAGAAAACTATACAGGTAAACTGTTGAATATTTTAAAACTAATTTAATTAGGTGCTGGAACTGCCTTTGGTAGCAACAGCGCCGCATCAAATTAATTTCCTAATAGTCAACGGAATGGTTATTAAGTAGTAAAGACATACATTTTGTACAACTGATGGAGTAGGTAGCATTTATGACGGACTTAGAGATCTCATTCGTTAGGCTATGTATTTAATTGCAACGTCAGCCTACAGGTGACGTAGTCGAATATGACGTCATATGCTTGATCAATATATTAGATTCATAAATTGTCTTATAAATTAGTCTGTGGGTATTATTTGGCATAACTTATTAACCAGATGTCAACTAGGTTAGTCCAAAATTAGTTTTGTTAAATAAATTAGCTCGAATGTAAACTTTTCCTATTGGAATCAATAGTAAAATATTTGGGCAGCGCATTTTGCCATCTTTTGCATACGGTAAACAGACATGATGTATGGGTAGGATCTATATTGTAACCTAATGGTATGTCTGATATCAAATGTAGGTCAGCGTGACCTATGATTCACAGTTTACTGAACGTCATAAGAAAATTCTTGTCCTGATTGTAGTTTAAAGAATTTGTTGTATAACATTGCCAAGGTTAGTGTATTGCTGTATCTTGGACTAAAGGTTTGTCATTAGCTCACCAGGACCAAATGAGCTTATGTCATGATGACCCTCAATCGTATGTCCATCGTCTGTCCGTTCACCCAGCCATCCATCCGTCAATCCATCTGTCCATCAGTCTGCCCATCTATCCGTCCATCAGCTTCTTTAAACAACTTCTTTTCAAGAACCACTGGGCCGATTTCAATCTTAGTTGGTAGGAAGCATCCTTAGGCCATAGAGATCCAAGTTTGCTCAAAGTAAGCCAGTTGATCAATTTTCCAGGTGGCCATCTTGGATTTTGACCAACTTTTGGAAACAGCTTTAAAAATCTCCGAAACAGCCAAGCAGATTGATTCAAAACTTACGAAACATCATCTAGGGAAAGAAGTGAACCAAGTTTGTTCAGGAGAACTTGATTGGCTAAATGCTTCAGCAGACATCTTAGATGACCTAGTTTTTGCGAAAATGACTTTCCTCAGAACAGGTGAATGGATTGGGCTGAAATTTAGTAGATATGATTAGGCTCTAAGGGCTATTCAAGGGTGTTCAAGGAAAGTTGATACATAAAGACATGGCCGACCTGGACCAATCACAATGTAGTGTGCTTGGCTGCCATATTAAGTTTTTTTATTTGATGGGTTTTGAAGCTGAAATCCGTTTTATTAACTCAGCTGTCTTGTCAGTCAGCTGACATATCGACGACCCTGTCCATCTTCTGTCTCTCCGTCCATCTGTCGTCAACAAAGGCGGTCTGTTTTGTTGTTTCTGGACTGATTGACACCAAACATGGTGGTTACAATGTCAAGGCCAGCATCTAATATCTGTGTTGCGAAAATGAAACTGATACAACAATAAATATCAGATTATCACCCTTTAAGTATTTGCAGTAGAAGTAAAGTGTTACTTTCATTGATTTATCACGCGGATAGCTTTTATTGCCAGAGTAGACAAGCAGTTAAATTAACAGATTAACCTTTTTCCTCCACTGCCTAAACTATTTGTGATATGTATTATGTGCTCTGACATCCATATTTTAAAAATATTTTGAAATTATCTTAAAAAATAAACTCCAGATCACCTACTCAACGTCTGCTGCTAACTTGGCCATTCCGTCAGATGTGCATGTGTTAAATGGATTGTGTGGAAATAACCTGCTCTAAAGACGTCCTGTATTAAGAAACTACATGCCTTTAGAGACCATTTTCTTCAATTTCAATGTATTTAAGCCTATATTAAGAAACCAGCTGCCTTGAGAGACTGCTTTCTGATTCTCCCCTGGGCGGTGTCTTGATACATGTTTGACTGTACGTCATCAATTTATATTGTTATCACTGATGCCACTGACAACAATCTTTCGAAAACTAAACCATTTGACTGAAAGTCATTGGAAGTGGCACGGGTTTATGTACAACTCAATAAAGATTCGTTGGAATTCCAATGTTCCAGGTGAGCGATACAGAACCCTTGGGCCTCTTATTATAAGAGTATGCTACTGATACATAATGAGCAAACCTGCGGGGGTTGGGGAGTAGGGCTGGGGGGGGGATCAATTCAAAGCCCATGAAATATCATCCAATGCAAGAGCTGAAACAACTTTGTTCGAATTTGAATGGCAAATGGTTCAGTGGCCATCATGGATCACCTAGTTTTCATGAAAACAACTTCTCCATATCCTAGGAACAAATTGTGCCAAAATTTGGGAGATGTGATTAACACATATGGCCCAACTACTGGAAAAACCAAAGAGAATCCAGCAATATTATATTCCATTTATGCAGGACTCCGCCAATATAATCCCATCCAGATGGCAATTGTTCGTGTGTGGAGATTTCAACTCAAAGCTAGATAAACTCGGCAATGTGGACAAAAATTCAGGACTTAGTTTATGCATGGGATCATGGATCATACGGAGAGTGCTCATGCAACAGCAATGGCATATTTTCTACAAACCCAGATTTCAAACAACCTTGCCATTACCGGCCAACATGGACAGGACGCAATGCTGATCGCAAAGCCCCAAAAAGCTCTAAAACTACAACAGTGCTCTTGAACCAAATAGACTTATTCTATGCAAAAACAAAAGCTACTTTGGGATGCTGGTTTCTATGGAGGTGCAGACCTCAATTCTGACAATAAGCTGGTCATTACACGCTTTCAGATGAACCATCTCTACATAGTGCATAAACGCTTTACCAGGCAGGAGGGTAGTCACATACAACCTACGCAAGCTCATCAGTGACACTGACACTCAAATGTCATACAAAAAGGCCCTCGCGGATCAAATAGCCAACATCGATGTCAGATCCAATTCAAATGCAGTCCTAACCAAAATCATGAAATATATGAATTATCAGCTACCAGCACCATGGGAGTTCTAAAAAAACAGCTGAACTAGTTACATGGCTGACGATGCAGTAGTAAAACTACCAGCAAAGCAGAAAGCGTTATGGCTACACATCTATCAAAGTGGCCAAATGGAAGACTGCACCAAACTATGCAGGGAACGCTATAACATTCTGCATTGTGCACCACATCAGCAAATGCTTAAAAGATCTTGCTATTCAACAAGCAGACTCCTTAGCAGATGAAATCTCTGCCACGGATGACCGTCATGAAATGTTTCGGGCAGCTCAAGCCCTGAGAATTACTGACTACACACCACCAGGATGCTATCAGGAGTGACCATGGCAAAGTCAATGCAATTCGAGAATGATTCAAGGAACAGTTCACTGACCATGATGATGACCCCTTGATTCCATTCTCAATAGACCCCCACCCATTGCTGACAGCAATTAAAACAGCAGAAGTTGATATGGCACTCAAAGCCCTGAAAATCGGATGTGCAGCCAGACTTGATGGCATGAGCAATGAACTATTCAAAGATGCAAGTGACATTATCGCAAAACCGATCATGCGCCTAATCAATTCAGCTTTTATGCAACACATTCCCATTGATGCTGTAGGCCAAGCCACCCTCATCACGCTACACAAGCCGAAGAAGCCACCTGGCCCTCAGCCATTCTGTGGCCCATTGTGCTGCTCAACAGCATATGGAAAATTGTATCCAATATGACTATATGTCACATTCGAGACAAGATTGATGACTTCACTGGATCATGTTAAAGTGGCTTTAGACATGGACGCAGCTGTGCAGACATTGAACATGCTCAATATGTGCTTGTGTCAGCACTGGAATTTCCACAGAATTGTCATTGGCATGTTATGAGCCCTCGACACAAGTAAATGCGTAAAGATCCTAGATGAACTCTGCCACGCCAGCTGCAATCAAGATGAGCAACGACCAGTGAGACTACTACTTGCAGACACCAACCTGCGAGTATGAGTCAAGTAAGTGAAGCCTGCAAACGTTGAGACATCAACCGGCTCCACACAGGCGGATGGTCTATCTATGTGCTTTTCAGCTGTTACCTTGCTGCTGCATTGAAATCCATGCAGCAAAATTCCACAAGACCAAAAACTCCAGTGTCTAGACTAAGCATGTTGCTAGAGATGGAATATGCTGACGACGTGGACTTCATAGATGAGGGAAAAACACTTGGCGAAGTTCTCCCAATAGCTACAAGCAAACTAAAAATTGAGGATCTATGAATGAATCAAAAACAGAGTTCAACCACATATACCTATCTGCAAAACATGAACCTAAAGAAAATGACAATCCACTTTGTGGCAGTGAATCATAGAGGAAATCACTGCTTTGTAGTACTGCTGATATTATCACATGGTGCATCATGGAGAAAATAGCTTTCCAGTCCTTCTGGAAGCTATAGATTTGTACATCAAAGGTTCACTTCACAAAAAGACCGCATTTATATAATGCAACCTGGGTATCATTGATGGTGCAAAGCTGTAGCAGCTGGGAAGCTCCAAAAGCAGCTCTAGACAAACTCGATGTCTGCTACCGCAAACACTGATGGACCATCACGGGACACTGCTGGCCAGACCACATAATTTCCAATGATGCACTATACAAGATGTGTAATACATCGCCCCTGTCCATAAATGTCACCCAGCAAAGATGGTCCATGTTAGTTCATGTGCTAACGATGCCAGGGGACATGCCAGTACAGAGAGCTTTGAGATTTTCCATATTGTGGGGGGGGGAGGGGCAGCAAATATAAAGCCAGGAGAAGATGTCATTGCATAAATCTGTTAAGCATGCAATGAGATGACCTCAAGAAAGCTGGACTCGGTACAGTCAAATCAAGAATGGACCTGTGGAAGCTAAAGATTTTGGCTGAGAACAAGACACAGTGGGCAAAAGTGATTATAGCTGTAGGATGTTTCTACTGCTACAGCTGCAGATTACAGTAATCATACATTATCTGTATGATCTCCATTAATGGTAAATATTAGTCAAGAAAATATTAAAAATTTCTTACTCGGGCATCGTTTTCGGCATGATCATCTGTCCATTTGAGTCTGCTCAACAGGGCCATCATTCATGTCTTCCACTTTCCTTCATTAAATAGATAATCAGTAAAATGTTCAATGTGGCTACCATTTCCATTTCCTGGAAAGTTTTCCACGGGAGGTTCAACTCACTATTTCAGCGAAATGTGCTATGCATGATCAACAATATTGACTTGCAATTATGATCCTTTTGACACCTCTGACATATTACAGATCTGTCATTATGAATGACCTTCATGTTTTCTCCTGCTGCCAATATATGATGTCAGAATAAATACACTGATATGCTCATGAAACTAGGCTTCTTTCCCATACGTTGCAGGTTATGTTCACATAGTTTCTGTGTCAGCAAAGCAAAATTGTGAACATACTCTCTTGCCCATGATATCATTAATATGATTACCCACATATATGTAAGGAAACAATTCCTATACCAAATTGGCATTCTGGTTCATTGAACAAGTCCTTTCTGAAAGCCGAAGTCCATTTCCTCAAATCATTGACTGGCCATTGGAATATGTCAATAGCTGGGCAAATCCATTGTTGAGAATAGGATAGCACTATGCACATTATAAAACGTCATAAATATTTGCAAAGGAATAGTTCTGCATGGGAACAGCTTCCTCTAAGCATCCATGTTCAATACAGAAGTGGGTCATCCCACCGCGTTAGAGACAAGTGTTATAGGTAACATCAATTGGGAGAATGGTGACCTAATCATACATGCTTCTAACATCTTCCTGATTTCTTTCATTAGATGCTGTGCTCATAAGTCTAAGAGGTTGAGCATTTTAGTCCTAAGTCTAAGAGATCCACACAATTAATGGGTTACTAACTTTTTTGGATAAGCAGTATAAAAATTATCAGGATAGTCCCTCCATTCCCCACCATTTTGTCATTTCTATCTTGAGCATAGAATGCATTCTGGCGCCTAACGGGAATATACAACTTATAGGTTTTTCCAAGCCATTAGTTTTCCTTGCACACAAATTTTGAGAAGGATTGGTTGGAAATTCTGAAACTTGACCTCTGTTTCACCTGTCATACCAACTGGTGAGCTATTTACAGCAGGGGCATATGTACATGTCATGTACTCTTCCAAATACTGGCACCAGTATCTATCACGCTATTAAAACTTTGTTTACCTGTATCTACATTTTCATGACAAACAGAATCTGATAACAAGTGACTTAGTAACCTCTTAGTTGGTGACTCCCTTCATCAAAGTTTTTTCACCTTCTAGTCATTAATTAGCTTCTTCAGTGTTAAAGCTTTCAAGCATCTCTGCACGGGCATGTACCTATCACACACCAATTCTGTCACGTGCACCTGAGTGGTAATGGGGTAGATTAGATACCATTTTTCAGTGGTCCTCCTAGTCATCCCTGTAAACAATGCTATGTTGACCCAACGTTGGGCCAACGTATGTTTATTCATTAGCCCAACAAAGTTTTGCTCATTGGGATTACATTGGCCCAACGTATCACATAGTTTTCCGATGTAAAAACTAGGTTGGGCCAACATAACTAACTTATCATCAGCCAGCCAAAGTAAATACAACTTTGGCCTAACGTAACTAATTTTCTATTGATCATCCACATGTAAGGCCAATGTTGGGCTAACGCAACCACATGTTGGGCCAACGTAGGGCCAATGAGCAAAACTACGTTGGCCCAACAAATAAAGCTTATGTTAGGTTAATGAAACAATGTTTGCCGGGACGGCTTCGAGGGGACATAGCTTAATCACCCATTTATGCAGTGGAAAAGGGGCATGTTCTGGTGGGTGTCCTTATATAAAACTGCTCATCAGAGCATGCCAATTTCTTCCACTCCATATATGGACAATTAAGCCATGCTCCTCAAAGCCGCATGCCTTTAGAGAACCAATGAATGAGTGTGTCTTTCTCACCTTATGGTTAGTGATGAACAAGATGTGACAGAGCGTATGTAATGGTAATATTAAAACAGTAAAACAGTAAAAAGACATTTCTAATCATCCATTTAAAACAATGGTTACCTGTTTCTTAAACGTGACATGATGAAATCATCTAGATTTCACAATGCACTCACATGGAAAGTTGAAAATATAGAATCTGTAAAGAAGGTTATAGTCTTTCAAATAAAAAAAATATATATTGTGTGTTGCATCAACTTTTCATCATAATGTAATTGATGACCAGAAACCTTTATGCTAATTTCGAAAGCAATGCTCTTGCTGATCATTAGTCATTATGGATAATAAAGGCGAGAGCATACTGGTCTGCATTTATGTATCATGCACGGAATCACGTACGTTGGTAAAAACAGTAGGGGTTTGGGATGCAACACAAAAAAATAAAGAACAGTGTTATCACATGATTCTTATCGATTCTGGGTTTAAGCGTGATAACCGCATGCAAAATATGAATGGCCAGTGTCACATAGAATGTACCAGAAATCAGGTAAATGAGGCTTCTAAATGCCTCCATGATGAACTGTATCAGTGTAGGGGGTTGTGGTCCATCTTGCTTCATCTTTGTAGACAGCATGCACCGCTAGTCACTTTCTTCCATCACCATTAAAAATAATTCAAGGTGTATTGGAAACTGAACTGCTGCATTGCAGTCTCAGTTGTGAGTATCTATGGAAGATACTTGAAAATGACTACTGACTAATGCTCATGGCGAACAACTAAAAAAACCCAGGTCTTATCACTGCAGCCAGTTGTGACCTCCTACACCTAGTCTCTGGACTCTCTCATTGTATATTCTGTTATCCTACCTTCAGCATGGTTACTGATCTAACGATACGGCAAAATGTGCAGCTAGACCAACGACCATGTTTGCACCTCACTCCAATGCACTATTGTGCTGCAGGACCGGCTGTAGGTGTTGCGCTGTATACGGTATTAGCTTCCACCATACTTCCATAGCTCCCATCCATGTCCTTCACCATTCACGTGAGGTGCCATCTTCCGATAACTACAAGTTGCTTTACCACATCTTGTTGTGTTGTATCAGTTCTCTGAGGAGGTGGGGGTAGGTTGTGTAGTTGGCTTATCTGAGTCTTATCGTCATCAGAGACGTTGTGTCTGCTGTGCTACCATTTGCATAAGGCCGCCCGCATAGTTTTAGATGAGGATGTCCCCTTAGTAGTGGTTGACTAACATTATTTTAAACCGTGAGGATACTGTAGGGCCCCATGTGGGCATAGATTAACGCACCCAGGTTAAATCTTAATCATAGGTTAGGCACACACACACTCTGCCCAGGTATTATAAGTTAGGATATTCTACGCCACTGCCGCACGGAAAGACAGCAGATTGACAGTGCCACTGGGACCAAGACCAAACCAGCTAAAACCAAACCGACCCATACCCTCTCTCTCTCTCCCCCCCCTTTCTCCCTCTCTCCCCCTCCCTCCCACCCTCTCTCCCTCCTTCCCTCCCTCCCTAATTTTTTCCCTCCCCACTCTCCTCCCCCACACTCTCTCTCTCTCTCTCTCTCTCTCTCTCTCTCTCTCTCTCTCTCTCTCTCTCTCTCATGACTACAGCAACCCCAAATGGCACAGTATTTCTATGGCCCCTCCAAGTTCCCGAATTGTCCAACACTTCCTTAGGTTCGCACATAGAATATTCTCCCTTGATTTTACATGCCAATTAGAAGAAGCCTTCAGCTGATGCAGCGTTAATCATGTTCCCTCTATAGTGCAGTCAAGCAGGTGTGGCACGAATATGCGCACGAAACGTGTGCACCCATAGGCACTGCCAGATTCCACAACGCCCACAGAGGCTGGGGAAATGTAGCCCACTCTGCTGCACGTCCGCTAATCAGATCTATGACATTACCCTCTATACTGCACGCTGCCTGGGTTAGCATACGGCTACAACTGGCGCACAATGGCTGGATCTCATCATTGCACCGTACTCACGAACTGCCTGCTTCCCACAACTATGCGTTGCTTTACTGCTCCTTGTTGAGTCATAGCAGTGCTTTGAGTGGCACGTGAGTGCTTGGCTTATCTGACTGTCGCCACCTCCGGAGACGCGGTGTCCTATACACTACCCTTTATGCAACGCCGCCCACGTGTTTTACCGTGATGTGGGTCTCCTGCTAGCAGTTTACTAACACTTATTAATTGGCGAGAATAGACTAGGGCCCCTATGGGCATAAATACATGCACCCGGGCTAAATCCTCACAGGCACACACAGTCCGCATGGCTAATCCGGTGTTCTACCCTACTGCCTGAAGTAGAGAAGGACCACAGATTGACAGTTTCTCTGTGGCAATGACTAAACATTCTAAAGCCAAACTGACCCATTCTCTCACATGGCTACTGTGATTCCAAATGGCCCTGTATCACTTCGTCTGCTCCAAGTTTTCGGATTGACCGACAGTTCTTTATGTTCGCACATCATCCCTGGATGCAAATCATCCCTGGATTTTACACACTGGTAGGAAGACACTCTCGTCTGACATCCCCACACATGAACACGTCAATTGTGAAAGACCAAGCAGGATCGTGACTCATCTGTGAACAAGACAACTTCGCATTGAGCCTGAGTCTTGTTTAGATGTTCTCTACTGCATTCCAATCTCGCTTGACTGTGCTTCTTACTCACAGTAGGTCTGTGGGACAACAAACCGCTGACATGTAGTCTTTCTAACAGACTGAGTGGATCTTGTTAGCCCAGTCGAAACTCTATTAATATGGTTTGGCAAAACGGTAGCGTTGGTGGTTCAGTTTTGGCAGTCAGAAATAGCAGGGAACAGTGGTTGTGTTGCAGCCCTTGCACATCCTCCACCACAATGTATGTTCACTTGACCTTGACCGGTCTTCTGATACCTCTTCCATGCACATGAATCTGGAGATGATACTCCAAGGTCAACTGATACTCTTTGTTACGACCAGCCACATTGCAGCAGAATAATGTCACGAGACAGTTCCTGATCACTCCGAGGACTTCTATCAGGAATTATTGCGCAAAATGAAAAGGAAGTCTATTTTCCGCTGCGGGGAAAACCCGTGCTTCATTGAATGTCAGCAGACTGCGGTTTTTAGGATCAGTCCTGGCAAGCGTGAGTAGAACCACTAACGGTTGAGTACATATTGTCTATTTCACCAGCACAACGCCCATTTCACGGCCAGTTTATTTAATTATATCCAGTTTAGTTTAGGATTACTGATCCGATTTGGCTCAAATTTTAATGCAAAAAAATGCGCCGTGCAAGTGGATTTCCAGACTTTGTCCGTGATACAAATAAAAGAACTTGGATCGGATCAAATTCCGGATCTAGGGATATCTCGGAAACTGCTTGTCTTATTTGGCTAAAATCTTAACGCAAGAAAGGGTGCGACGGTACAATAATACTTTGGACATGATCCGAAAAATCCGAAAAAATCTGGGATATCCGAAATCCTTTTACAACTTGACTGAAACGGAATGACAATCTCTGATTTCTCTTGTTCTTTATGATGTATATGCAACGAGCCAATATCGAATTTGCCCCGTTGACCAATGGGCTCGCCGATATCTAATTCGATATTGGTCCATGCGCCATTGACCGACATGTGCGCCATTATCCAATTTGATATTGGCCCCTGCACCACTGACCAATGGGTGCGCGATATTGATCCCTGCGCCATTACATAGACATCATTCTGTTGAATATTTTGAAACTTATTTGACTGGCAGCGGTTGCCAGTCAAATTTGTGTTTCAAAATATTCAACAGCTTTCCTGTACAACTGTCTTGGAATAAACAAAGTGAAATTTCAAGCGTTAATCGCAGATGCCCTTTATAGGCAGGATTCCAGATTCGAGGTATTATTCAATAACAACATTAAGCATGATCTTTTAATGGGGGAAATAATGATATATGCCTTTTTCAGTGTAGCCTTCGTACGCGCGTGCGTACGCACAGACGTGTGTACGCACATACGCGCAGACACTTGGCCCAGCGCGTCAATGCAAAAGCGCTCAAAATAGCCTCGTCGTATCCATCACCAGTATGATAAACGTAGCCCGTAGTATACTTGATAACGATTCCATCCTTTCTATGTATTTCGACTCTTTGCCTAAATGCCAACAATAAATTCGCGGCAGAGAGGCCATAAAAATTTGAGACAGGTTTCCAAATGGAAAGGGCATATGGTTTTCTGGTATCAAAACGCCTCATTAATTTGTTTGGAGGTAAAATTCTGGTCGGCCTATACGTTACAGGGTGCTCTAAAAAACTATTTCGTGAATTCGATGATTTCCCTATATTTAATTTTCAAGGCAACCATACAGGAAAACTGTTGGATATTTTGAAATTAATTTGACTGGAAGCCGTTGCTTCCCGTCAAATTAATTTCATAATATTCAAAAGAATAAGTGTTGAATCGTAAGGAATTTAACCTTTTCAGGGAATTGTCCGTGAAACGGCTAAAATCATGATGTTTGAAATTCCAGTGTTTCGATTCCATGAGATCCATACACGAACACTGTTGAATATTTTGAAACAATTTTTCCATAGGCATGCATCAACAGCTCACAGTCAAATTAATTTCAAAATATTCACTACATCATAAACATTTGCCATTCCTGGCAAATTCTTAAAAAGTTGAATTGAATGCGACTTCGATAACCGTTTATACAGAGGTAAATAGAGGCATTCATTTCTTGCTAAGATCCGCCCACCTTTTTTGCGCGCGTTGCAGTCGATTTAAAATTTTGAAACATGGCTAAAAACTGGGACTTCCACAAAATGGGCATTGCCATGTCATGAGCATTCGACACAATTACACGCTCAAAGATCCTAGATGTACTACGTCGGGCCAGTTGCAATGAAGATGAGCTACGACTAGTGAGACTACTGCATGCGGACACGACGATAAGAGTACGAGTCAGGTCAGTGAAGTCTGTAGAGTTTGAGACGTCAATCGGCTCCCCACAGGGAGATGGTCTATCCCATGTGCTCTTCATCTGTTATCGTGCTGCTGCATTGAAAT
This sequence comes from Chaetoderma sp. LZ-2023a, assembly GCA_034401795.1. Classification (NCBI taxonomy): domain Eukaryota; kingdom Metazoa; phylum Mollusca; class Caudofoveata; order Chaetodermatida; family Chaetodermatidae; genus Chaetoderma; species Chaetoderma sp. LZ-2023a. The sequence goes on from CM067375.1 coordinate 57,487,649, forward strand.
CCGTGAGAGACTAAACCCCTCAGTGTCAATACTGGGTATGCCGCTAGAGATGGAATATGCCGATGATATGGACGTCATAGATGAGGAAAAGAAACCCCTTGACGAACTTCTCCCAATAGCTGCAAGCAATCTAAAAATTGAGAATATTTTTATGAATGAATCCAAAACGGCGTTCACCCACATATAGCTATCTAGAAAGCATGAAACTAAGGAAAAAGACAATTCACTTCGTGGCGGCGAACCATGGAGGAAAAGTAAAATCCTTGGCTCACTGCTGTGTAGTACTGCTGACATTGATGCACACTGCGTCATGGGGAACATAGCTTTCCAGTTCTTCTGGAAGCTATGGATTCGTAGATCAAAGATGCCCTTGATTCAAAGGCTACGTGTATACAATACAACCTGTGTATCCTTGATGCTGTGTAACTCCAACAGATGGGCAGATAAACAGATAAACTCGATGCCTGCCACAGCAAACACCTACTCACCATCACTGGGCGCCGATGGCCAGACAGCATACGATGCACTATGCAAGATGTGTAATACGTCGACGCTGTTTGTAAAAATCGCCCAGCAAAAATGGTCCGTGTTTGGCCATGCGCTAAGGATGCCAGAAAAGACACCAGCACAGAGAGCCTTGGAACCCGTGCTACTCTGATACAACAATTTAAACAAAGCCAGGAGAGGACGTCATTGCATAAATCTGCTAAGCGTACTACGAAGTGACCTCAAGAAAGCAGGACTCAGTACACGCAAGTCAAGAATGGACTTGAGGAAGCTAAGGATTATGGCTGAGGACAAGACACGGTGGGCAAAAACGTGGAAGGACTGATTGCAACTGTGGCATGTTTCTACCGCAGAATACAGTAATCATACATAAACCTGAATTCCAATTTCAAGGTAACAAAGGAGGTAAGCGGTTGAATATTTTGACACTAATTTGACTGTGGCTGTTGCTACTTATGACACCAACAACTCACAGTAGGGCCTATAAGTAGTTTCAAAATCTTCAACAAAATGCTTTTTTGAATTGTAAATGCATCACAGACATACGGTTCATAACATAATAACGCACTTTTCGAGTTTCGTGACGGAGCTATGCATCATTATGAGTTGTGACGTCAGCTAGATAGCGACGTAATTGATTATGGCGTAAGATAAGTGTGCCAAATCTGCGTGTACATCGACAATATAATTCTGCCGATAATGATACATTCTCCCGACGTCAGAGGGTTAATCCTCCGGGACGCCGTAACTCCAGCTAGACCGTAATCAGGACGGTCCGATGGTGTCACGAGAATGATAATGATATGGCAGTGGAAAGTTTCCAGAAAGTAATTTTATAGGCGTATGAAGGTGTCCAGAAGTGGGTGGTCTTCCCCCTGAAAAATTGTAAAACATAGGTGTTCTGAGAGACATCTGCATTTTTCACTGGTTAAATCGATAGGGAATTCTCGGTTTAGACACTTATAAAGCCGACGGGTTTGCGCAAACTCATCTTTACACCACCTATCTACCCCCTCCCCCCCCCCCCCCCTCTTCCCTCACCCCCATCAATTGTGGGCGGGGCGAGGCAACTACCCACTAGTCCCCATTCTTACTATGACTGATTTGCCTTCCAGATCCCTTACTTGCCTAGCTATATATGGTGCTGTGTGGCTTGATTAATCAAATGGCGGGAACTGAAACCAGTCCTGATCTAACTGTTTACGCTATATATTGTATAACAACACCAAGTCCAGGACAGCAAACACCGTGTTCTACAAAACGTTCTTTCATGGATAATCCGCGTAGACTATATACAGCCCTGTAATTTGACTTCGCTACTATACTCGGTACGCTAGCTAATACCAGCGTCAGTGACAGAATTCAATAATGAAATTTGACATTGACTTATTACAATAGAGAGAAATGACATACTGGTGGACGAACATAGAAACGACGAGGTTACACGGCCACATAACGTCATTATTAATCACGACACAAAATTCTCCAAATCATTACCCACCCTGTAAATATTTATTCGCAAGACAAAAACGATTTCTAGTATAGAGTGACGGATTTACAGTAAATTATTATTTAATTCAGCCCGATTGGCGCCTCGTTTCCAATTACTGATTAATGCGCCGCCTAGAGTCGGGTCGTAAAATCGTTCCGACAAACGGCTCCATAGTTGTAGCTTGTCCGCGTCGAAATCTTACTATGTATTTCTATGGCCGTTCCCTTCTCCCAACCTTCTCTCTTCCTCTTCGAAAATCTTTTGGTAACCCGACCTGCCTGACATATACCACATGGAGCATAAATAGGAATTAGTCATAAACACCGCTGAATAGCCACAGTACAGCTCAGAAATTACTGAAAAGAAACACGTTAGTTAGGCCAATGTTGACCACGATGTAAGAAATGACGGGAAGCCATAGGCAGCAAGGCTAAGGCAACGATGTCTTCCAAACCGATTATGTTCAAAGTATTTTAAAAACTTCACTGTTGCACACTGAGAGCTTTAGCAAAACTTATAGAGAACTCTTGCACCACCAGTGCAGTACAGCGTAGAACTAACATAACATGTTCCCAAAACAAAATAAAACATACCAGTTGTTGGATATTTTGAACTTAATGGACCGTTCCATTTTAGCTATGCCCTGCCCATCTCTAGCTAAGCTCCGCCCCACACATCGAGCGTGTTGGGATCGATCGATCGATTTCTGAAGTCTGACTTTTTCCCAGATATAATTTAAAAAAAAATATACAGGTAAGCTGTTGAATATGGCAGCAACAGCACCCAGTCAAAAATTAGTTTCAAAATATTCAACAGCATGTTTATTAAATACTACAGACATACAATTTGTACATGTCGGGATATTAAGATTTAAAGACATATAATCATTTATGACGTAATGATTATGACGTTATCATACACGCCGCTTATCTGATTATGACGTCATATGACGTCATTACTCTGGAAAAGTTCATTGGATAGGAAGGTAATTCAATCATGTGCAAACATACTCAATATAACAGTTCTTAGTAATTAACGTGGTTCTATTTTTTGTTTGTTTTGTAAACACATTCACTTACTTATGAGCTGTATTGTAGGCAGCTTTGCATCGTTTAATTTATACCCCGTGGTCTCACATACTATAGTACGGATATAAATTTCTAGGGAAAACAAAATAACAATATTTCCAGCAAAATACACAGCCGGCAATGACCAAGACCGTGTTCTCACTAGAGAGTTAATCAGGAATAACGCCATACCCCAGTATTGCGTTACGCCGGTTAAGTCTCGAGCGAGAACACGGCCTAATATTCCTTTCCTCCCACACGAATTAACATAACTTAGGTCGTGTTCTCATACAGCCACTATTTAGGTAAATAGCAGGTATATCGGCTAGCGTTCTCATTGGACAGGCTCTTGTACCGGAATAAATACGTCATTTATTTCGAAATTTAATCACACAAAATCGGCGGTTTATCTTCCGATATATTGCTATTGCTTCCCAATGTGAACGCCGCCTATTTCGTCAAATCTGCCCAGATAGGGTTAGAGTCAGCATTTTCTCTCACTGTCTGCCAGGTAGCGCTACGGTCGTCATGTTATCTCGCTGTCTACCAGGTAGCGCCACCGTCCAGTCCATGACTATCTTCCAGCAGTGTGAATACAAACCGATATATCGGCTATGCATTAACCTAAATAGTCCACTAAATAGTTAAACATGATTAGGCAATAAGAAAGAGGCCTTAGGCCATGTTCTCACTGGAGAGTTAATCTAGAATAACGCCATACCTCAGTATTACGCTACACCGGTTAAGTCTCCAGTGAGAACAGTGCCTTATTTAGACACACCTATGGAAATCTGTTCGTAGAAAATAACACCATATATAATCCAGCTCATCTCACCACCTTGCCCAGCTATATATTTCAATGAACCTTTCTAGTTTATCCAGCAATCATATGACGTCCTAATGAACTACGCGACGTGTATGCTAACGTCATAATCAATGACGTAGATAGGTTCGTCACGAACGCTTCATTGATGACTGAACGTTGTTGTATGAACTTTATATCTTTCCTATTTCATAAACATGCTGTTGAATATTTTGGAACTAATTTGACCAGGCGCTGCCCCGTCAAATTAGTTTCAAAATATTCAACAGCTTACTTGTTTAGTTTTCTGGAAATTGATAGTCAAGAAGTTCAGTTCAGGGATCGGTTTATTCCAACACGAGTGAGGTGTGGGTGGAGCTTAGCTAGATATGGGCGGGGCACAGCTACAATTGGTGGTAAGTAGCGTTTAAGCCTTCGAATGATGCCAACGTTCCTTGCCACCTTAGATGTCACCACCTCTATGTGCTTCTGCCAAGTCAGATCTTTGTCCAAGTAAACCCCTAGAAATTTAACAAATTCAGCCTCTTGTATTTCTTGGTTATTAATGTAGAGTTTTGGTAAATTAATTGTCCTAGATTTTGTAAAAAGCATATAGTTAGTTTTAGAAACATTTAATGATAATTTGTTTATTTTACACCAATTTATTACTTTTACCATTTCTTCATTACATTTTTGTACAACATGTCTATATCATTATGGTGGCAAAAAGCATTAGTATTATCTGCGAACAGTATTAGTGAGAGCTGGTTGCAGACAGAAGGTAAGTCATACATATAGAGTAGAAATAAGAGGGGGGCAAGTATTGATCCTTGGGGAACACCACAAACAAGCTTGTCTTTGCTAGAGCAAACTCCATTGTATTGTACGCATTGAACCCTATCACTTAATTAACTCTTTAACTAATTTAATGCAATTCCTCTTACTCCATAGTAGGTTAATTTTTGTATTACGATGTCATGATCATTTGTGTCGAAAGCTTTCGAAAGGTCTAAGAAAATGCCAAGGATGTGTTCCTTTATTTTAGTGAATTTAAAATCTTTTCCAGCATGTCAATGAGGGCCAGCATCATGGAATGTTTTTCTCTAGCGCCATATTGTGCCTCATATATTATTGAGTACTTATTTAGATAATTCATTAATCTATTATAGAAAAGTCCAAAAGTTTTGAAAAAAGTGGAAGTACTGAGACGGGTCGATAGTTAGTGGAGTCAGATGAGTCTTTAGCTTTGTATGGTGGTGTCACACATGTTATTTTTAACAGTGATGGAAAGACCCCGTGCTCCAGAGACAGATTGCATATGTTAAAGGAATTAATATCTCTGTTAGACAATTTTTAAAGAGACTCCATTTAATGTTATCAATACCTGCACTTTTATAAGTATTACTTTGCATTAGTAGTGCAAACTTTAAACTCACCAGATTCCAAAAACACTTATTCTTGGTTGTTGGCCAGCTCCATTCACATGTCCAACTTTTCTATCGTTGTCATTTTCATCCTCCTGAGGTGCTACCCCCGGGTCACTAACTAAAAACTGGTGAAGTATAAAAGGCAGATTGTAAAGCTCCAACAGATATCCAAAGTACTGTAACCGGTCAGTTTATTGACAAGTTCCAACAGTTTACAGTAGTTTAGATGTCTCTTCTGGGTTAGTAGGGTTTAGAAAAATCGAAGATTGATAGCTGGCTGTTAAATAGTCCTGTATACTTGTGCGAGGGTCAATTTGGATTTCTTTCAATAATTTGGGACCAATATTAATCAAATATTCATTAAATTTTGTTTCTATTTCTTCCTTTTCATTTACAACATTGTTATTATAGATAAATCTTGAGGTTTCTGATTTACTGTTTTGTTTATTTAATAATGACTTAATTAATTTCCATGTTTCCTTGATGTTATTTTTCTGGTGGTCAAATCTGCTATGAAAATAGTTTATTTTTACTGTTCGAATCATGTGGTTTAATTTATTTCTATACTGTTTATATTTTGTTTCATTGTACTCTGTAGAATGTTTAATAAAATTTTGATAAAGATTGTTCTTATGACATGCAGCTATAAATCCCCACATTAACCACGGCTTTGTGGTGTTTCGCTTAAAATGTTTAGTCTTTTTTAGTGGAAAGGTGCTTTCATAAAGATCTGTGCATATAGTATGGGATTTTTGTAGGCATCTTCACATGATTGACTGTTAATAATGGCATTCCAGTTTGCATTAGCCATAATGGTTTTGAATTTAACATTATTTTCTTTTCCAAAGTCTCGACAAATTATGTTCTCTTTTAAGAATAGATACCTAGCTTCGGTTGGTTTTTTTTATCAACAGTACTATTCATGAGGAAGTAATCCATGATGGTAGCTGTTGTCTTTGTAAGTCGTGCTGGTTTTGTAATTAATGGATAGAAGCTATAGGCCTCTAATAAATTGAGAAAATTTTGTGTATGAAAGCAATTTTCTTTCAGTAAATCAATGTTGAAGTCTCCCACAATGTAACCTGTTTCATTTTCATTGTGAATTTTTTGTAAAATTTTGTCTAGTGCTTTGACAAATTTCTCCTTGTCACAACTCGGAGAACTGTAAATAACTGCCACAATTTTATTTTTCGCTTTGCTCATTGGCATCTCAATAACAAAGGCTTCTATGTATTCTTCCATCATCGCTAGATCCTCGCTTATAGTATACTGTAAGTTTTCCTTTATGTAGATGCCTACTCCACCTTCTGCTTGTTCTTGTCTGTGCTTTTCTATGAAATTATTGTGCTCATTATTTAGTAGGTCAACCGGTGAGTTAACTTTCATCCACGTCTCAGTAATTCCAATAAGATCAAATTCCTGTGAGTTTGTGTCTAGAAAAGCGATTAGTTTGTCGATGTTCTTCATAATAGAACCCATATTACAGTGAATTAATGAAAAGGTTGTGATTTCATTAACATTCTTATTAATATTTTCATTGAATTGTGAAGGGAGAATGTAATTACATTCTGGTAAAGAATATTGGATTTCTTCAATGTCGGAGTCGTTATCTGGGAAACAATTATCATAGCATTTATTAAGTTTTAATTGATTAGCAAGCGCAGCTTGTAAGATACTGTGATTTATAGTCTTGGTCTATGATTGTAAGCATGTAGTCATTGTCGTCATCATAGTGATTGTTACAGCTAATGCACCACCATGGCTCTGTTGAAACTGCTAATTCAGTATATTCGTTGGTAGTAAGATTGGAGCAAGTCAGATGTATCCAGTCACCACAACAATCATATAATATTGCATATTGATTAAACTTATCAGGCTTTCCACAGGAAGAACAAGGGAACGTGATGAGCATTGGGATGAGTGGAATGGAGTAATGAGTCGAGTTGTGTTATAAAGGACAGCAAATACAACACTATAAGAGAGACAGACAAGTGGACACATGGACAATGGCTACTTAAGTTTCCTCACTTTAGCAATGGGATAATAATTTAGAAGGGCTATGTTTGCTATTCATTTGAACAGAAATCAGAGGATATCAATTTAGGGGTTAACAGATGACGGACAATTGACTTAGAGAAGCATATAATAAGATTAGATGAAGAAAATATGCTATAGTTATCAGATAAGTTAAATTCAGTTAGTGAATGGCTGGCTCAAAATAAGAGCATAAATAGCACACATAGGTACTACGTGGTTGGTACAGAATAAGCTATGCAGAGTAAATATGAACAAGCAACATAAGCGATAAATAAATATTATAAATAAACAAGGAATATGCAATGGCTAACCGTATCCCAGTGATTTCTAAAGATGAAGAAATTAAAATATAGGTATCAGATAAGTCAAATTCAGTTCGTGAAAGGTTGACTCAAAATAGGAGACAGACTGACAGGGTAAGCATAAATAGCACACATAGCTACTTAGTGGCTGGTAAAGAATAAGCCATGCCGAGTAGACATGATCAAGCAAAATATGCTATAAATAAATATTATGAATAAACAAGGAAAATGCACTGGTTAACCCGTATCCCAGTCATTTCTAAACATGAATTGATATAGGTCATTGTAGGGTCAGTAGAATATAGGCTGGTGTATATTTTGGAGACATTGCCCCTAAAATGCCCAGCTGTTTCTCACAGCATGAGCTTACAGAAGCCATGTCTACAAAATAGATATCAGTTGGAGTGAAGAAAGGAATGCAGTTAAGAAATTAGTGGTGTTAGTAATCCAAGGCATATTGGTTGATGGAAAAATGCATGAGATTCTGTGTGGCACAATGCAAAGTTATGCAGAGTGAGCATAAACAGAATTAAGTAAGCAAAGCAATTGCATTGGTATTAACATACATTTCATTTTTATCAAGATATTAACATTAGTACAGGGTCAGTAGCCAGTCAGATGGTGTACATTTGGGGAACAATGCCGCTGAAGGCTGTTGCTGTCTTGGACAGCAGGAGTCCATAGAGGCCATGCTTTCAAAAAGAACACCAATTGTAATGATGAAATGATGACTGTAGCAATATTTCTAAAATAAAAAAATCAGAGCTGGTCAATTTAGGGGTAAATGGATGAGGGACAAATTGATGTAGAGAAGCATAACATTATGAAGAAAATAAGCTATAGGCATCAGATAAGTCAAATTCAGTTAGTGAATGGCTGGCTCAAAATAAGAGACAGAGTAAGCATAAATAGCACACATAGCTACTAAGTGGCTGGTAAAGAATAAGCTATGCAGAGTAGACATGATCAAGCAAAATATGCTATAAAATATATTATGAATAAACTAGGCAAATGCACTGGTTAATCCTTATCCCAGTGATTTCTAAATATGAGTTGATATAGGCCATTGTAGGGTCAGTAGAATATAGAGTGGTGTATATTTTGGAGACACGGCCCCTGAAAGTCCAGCTGTTTCTCACAGCATGATCTTACAGAAGCCCTGTCTACAAAATAGATATCAGTTGGAGTGAAGAAAGGAATGCAGTTAAGAAATTAGTGGTGTCAGTAATCCAGGGGATATTGGTTGATGGAAAAATGCACGAGTTACTGTTTGGCTGGCATAATGCAAGTTATGCATAGTAACCATAAACAGAAATTAAATAGGTAAAGCAAATGCATTGATGTAAATTTTGGAAACAATGCCGTTGAAGGCTGTTGCTGTCTTAGACAGCAGAAGTCCCCAGAGGCCATGATCTCAAAAGTAGTACCAATTGTAATGATGAAATGATGACTGGAACAATATTTCTAAAATCATAAATCAGAGGTTGTCAAAATGACGTAGAGAAGCATAACATGATGATGAAAAATAAGCTATAGGCATCAGATAAGTCAAATTCAGTTAGTGAATGGCTGGCTCAAAATAAGAGGCGAGCAGGTGATATATTTTGACATCGACAGTGACAGTTATTATTTTGCTACCAAAAGCCTCTTTAATTGAGTCCTTTCCTAATCCGTTACGTATCTTCTGGGCTAAAGCCGATGCACACGAAATCACAAATGGTAGAAAAAGCATACAGTTGTGAAAATACCCAGTTTAAAGCTGAACCACAGGAACAAAACATCTGGGTTTAACACAGTTCTGCAACCAGTGAGCCATACTGACTCTGAAAGTTTTGCTTTTTAGTCTCACTCCATTGTGCGTGCAAAGAATCGTGCTATTTTTTTCAAAAAACATAACAAAATGCTACTGGCTCATGTAATTGATATGCATTCTGTATGGCCAATATTTTACTAAATTGTTTCGGTTTCTATCTCGGCCCTAATACACACACACGCACGCACGCACGCACGCACGCACACACATGCACTTCTAATTTCAAAATACTCTTTTTATAAACGTGAACATCATCAAACAAGCTAACACGACAAGAATTCCATTTTCATGTTACATATTTTATTATTTTTAGGAAAAAGTATGTATTTCCTCAAAGGCGAGAAGTGGTTTTTTAATTTACCTCGTGAACAGGCATGTAAAATTTCAACACCCATTTAAAGTAAAATTTAAAAAATGCTTCTCTCGTTAGAGTAAATAGGCGTTTTCTAACTGAAAATAATAACATTTGTTTTCAAAGTTTAAAGAAGAAATTCCTATTAATCTTCCTGGTACAAAAAACCTTATTAAAATTCACTTGTATGTCTGTAAATAATCCGTGTATATATATACAATTCTTGCTTTTTAAAGTTTAATAAGATTAAGATACATGTTTTCAAAAACTCATTGATAAAAACGCTGTATAGTGCTATACTGTGTTGGTGTTTTAATAAATCCCAGGCCCCTTACATGGATTATAAATTACTTACATAAATGTAAAGAAAAATGTATTATTACATCCACTTAAAATCCCTATTTTAAAGATGGTTTGCAAATGTATAAGTATCATGAAGTAAAATGATACTAGAGCTACACGACTTTGTTTAAAAAGGCGATCTCATCTGTTTGTATAATGATTCTTTTGGAAAGTACTCCTACTATGCCTTAGAAATGCAGTGTGCTATAAGCCTTCCTTAGTGCAGCTATGCCCCTGGATTATGTCCAAAATACAGTTTTTGCAACTAGGGGTATTCTTTTTGCTTATTTTCAAGCAACATAGTGAAATAATTGACATTTAATTTTTTATTTATTTTGTAGTAACAGCGACAGTCTTGAAACCATTGTGCGAGAAGTCGGCATTAATAATACAGTTCTGTAATTGTTTGTTGAAATGTGTGTACCATGATGGTCATGCAAATGAGTCAAGCAACTAATTTGATGTAATTTTACTCCCTGTTATATAAATTGCAATTCTGATGGGTTGAGGGAGGTTATGTGACCATTCAACATTTGAAATTGAGCCTTCTGATTGGTCGAGAGCTTTATGACGTCATCTCATTTGCATATATGACACACAATGCTCGCATAGCACAAATTGTCCCATTTTATAGTATTCATGCACCCCCATGCTTTGTGGCGAGTCCTCAATTTTGATTTATCAAGGGCTCTGAATTGCATGTCTTGTACCATAGCAACACCATGCAAAGAGTACAGCTAAAGAGGTTACAAAGCATAGATAATCAATATTCCAGAATTTACTCTGCTCTTCTATCTTTTCTTTTCAGCGACTGCATAGCTTATGCTTAAGAGGATGCATAGCATATATAATCTATATAACAGGATGTACCATTCATTGGCCAAGCTAGGTAGATAACCAAAATTCCAGGATTTATGTTATTCATCAAAAACAAGAAGACTAGTTTTGAAAATTTATCACTGGCTGGATTATACAGCGAGCCCTTCCAGTGGTAAACTTTTATATAATCTTTACTCAGGCTCTGATAATATCCATAAGTATAGTGCATCAGAAACAGGCACTCTGTATAGAATGTCATACATATCAAGAGAAGACTACTTTTCAATATTGACCGCTGGAATCGCTATCCTGAACAGCTAGCCAGTCATTCAAGTGGTAAATTGTCAAATACTCTTTACCTGTGTGGCAGACTGGCATATACATTGCAGCTGCATATATACATGTATGGCCACAACTACTAAGCCATAACATTCCTTCCAATGGGTTTTTGCATACATAGCATAGTGGCTACAATGGACCTCCACGTGCAGATGTACGACCAGAGTGCGGCCACTCCACGGCTACAGTGCAGCCTCACATGCACAGTACGGCTACACATACAGATGTATAGCCACAACTACCAATCTATAACATCTCTTCCAATGGGGATTTGCCTAGATAATATAGTGTCCACACTACAGCCTCACTGCGACCAAAGAGTGGCTGCAGTGTGGTCACTATACTGAATTCAAAGCCCTCTTGAAAGCGATGTTATCACTTTGTGCTTGTGGTCATATTGCTATACATGTGGCTGTAGTGTGCATGTGAGGTTGCACTGTGGCCATACTGCTGCCACACTGCATCCGCATGGTCACATGTGCAGATGTGCGGCTGCACTGAGCCCACGGTAGCCCATCCTTCTCAGGATTCTCTCACTTTGACCTCGAATCAAACGAATACTAAATACTGCCCACGAGACAACCCCCACCCCCTGGTCTGCATAAAGCAGAAATGACAATCATTATGTTATATAACTAATCCTCAACAACCGGGGCAGGTAGCTAAGGGAAGATTCAACAACAGCTTACGGTCCTAAGATTTTGGGTGTTCCCCAGAGTTCAAATATCCACTAACATGAAGATATCTGCTGTATGATCAATGTCAGTTGATCACAAGTTGCTGATAGACTACAGAACAATACTTATTTACATGGTAGTGAGAATTTATTCAAGAGTAAACATATGTGTACATGTTGTTCATGTGTTTGAAAAGCCACCTTTTTCAGAACAATATGCTGTGAGGGTGCTATATAGTAACTAAAGGTCATGGGTAGTAGCATTCAAGATAGTATTCATACGTACATTAGTGAGATGTGATTGTGTGTGGAAATAAACACTAATAAGATACTCCAAAAGGAACTGGTACCTGGTACACGGAATGGCCTTAATAAACACCTAATCCAATTGAAACCAGAACATTATTCGATCGTCTAAGGTGCCAGTGTAAAAATTGCGGAAGTTGCCAAAAATATACTGAAATAAAAGTAGCCTAGATATGATGTGAATAGGACGTGAAATCAGGCACTCGAAAGATGTCAACCTAACCAATAATCTCTTCTTGCTTCTTATTTCTGTGACAGAGCGAGCAAGAGTGAAGATCTCTGTGTACTAGTAGTGATGGCTATTTTCATTATACTTATAGTATTGCTAGAACTAGTAATAGTAGTAATCGATCTTATTCTACTAGTAGTAGTAGTAGTAGTAGTAGTAGTAGTAGTAGTAGTAGTAGTAGTAGTAGTAGTAGTAGTGTAGTAGTAGTAGTAGTAGTAGTAGTAGTAGTAGTAGTAGTAGTAGTAGTAGTAGTAGTAGTAGTAGTAGTAGTAGTAGTAGTAGTAGTAGTACTGTGTAAGTCCAGCAAGACATATATTATACTTTATATCAAATGATTTTTACAGGATTTGCAAAAAGAGGAAGAGGAAACAAACGAAAATAGGTATTTTAGAGTGTATTATATAATATCTTAGAAATAAATAGTATAAGTCTATTTTTCTAAATAAAAAAATCAATAATTAGAACTGTCTTTCTCAATCTTCACCATCACGGCCGTATGTGGCTATGGACATACTCTTTGACTGACTCTCACATGTCACATGATTTTGATGGGGCTGGGCGTAATTGCCCATATAGGAAGTGGCAAAAGGGCCGGGTTGTGGTGCGCATTTTTGTACACGAACACACACCAGAACCCGCCCCTTTTGTCACTCCATATATTGGCAATTAAGCCTGCCCCTCGAAATCATGTGACTTGTGAGACCCAATCAAAATGCCCGTCTATCTTTATCTGTTACTGCTAGTGTTGAATATTTTCAAAGTAATTTGACTCGGAGCTGCCCCTGCCATAGCCTTTGATTGTAGTTTTTTGTATTAGAAAATTATGCACAGCGCATTTAAAGGTTCGATAGTACTTTTTAATAGCGTTGTGTAACACTTGCTCTGCTATTAATTACGCTTTTAAGTATTTTGTTCCTGGCTGGAGTCGTATCTAATAATTGAAATAATAAAGATGGCGCGTATCTTTATGTATTTAAACTAGCTATCTGCAGGTCTGGGTTAAAAGATATGGCTTACTCTGTATCGCAGTTATTAGATACGCCTATACTACACTCCAATTAACGAGAATATAGAGCCTACATAGTACCGCCATGCATGATTTCTCATTCTACATTTACTTACATCACGCAGAACGCGTACAATCTTGGAAATTATCCGCAGAAATAAGATATTAAAACCAGTACAAAGCCAATTATTTTATAAGCCGATGTCTGACATACGTAAGCCAGTTGACTCCGTTTATTAGAGGACGTAGCTGTTTTCGGATTTTCAGGTTCGCGATCGTCTTTCAAAAGGCATGAGCTCGTGGTCTGGTACGTGTCTGATTTGACGCGACAGTTTGATGGTACTATGCGTGCTTAATTTGAGTTCTAGTGAAGTGTATTTCAAAATGGCGGTAAATGAGCTATTAATTAGGACTACTTATATTTAAATTCCGTAGTGGACGTAAAGTAAAAACCAATGTAGGAATCCAGGTTTAGCTACACCCCAGCACACTTCGCCCATATTGGGATCAATCGATCTCTGAAATCCCTCACTATCAATTTCCAGAACGCTTTACAGGTAAGCGTTTGACCATTTTGAGACTAATTTAACGGTGCTGTTGCTGCCTATGGCGTCCAGCCAACTTATTTTCAAACTATTCAACAGCATGTTTATTAAATAGTAAAGCCATACAATTCGTACACCAACGCTTAGTCCGTCATCAAATTAAGCGTTCGTGACGAACTATCTACGGCATGTATGGCGTCATTGATTATGACGTCAGCCTACACGTCACGTAGATGATTATGGCGTCATATAATCGATAGATAAACCTGAAAGGTTCATTAAAGAATCTCCGTGTGTTTATGATAGTTTTGCGCACCTTCAGAAACCTTAACACTTGTTCTTATAATTTTGAGATAAATAACATAGTAGACTGATCTCTTTGAATACTTCCTTGTAATTTCGCTGACCGGCCAGTCTCAATCGGAAAGTGTCACCAGTCGTCATAAATGCAGTGGACGTACTCTCACCGAGAGTGCGTTCACTGTAATGTGGAGGGTGGTGGCCGTGTGTGCGGATGTGTGGGTAAATATAGTTTCACATTTCTACTTATTCCCAAGGCATACTTTTGAGGGAAATATATACACGACATTATTAGCTCTTGTAAAATATGCTTATATTCCACCCCCTACCCACCCCCCCCCCCCCCCCCGCAACACGTTTGCTTGAACAGTCTAATACGCACACGTAGACTAGCCTAGTCTCAATTCACCTTTCCAGAGTCTCAATCTATCATCTGACGTCATATGACATCATAATCAGCTAAGCTGCGTGTAGGATGACATCATAATCATTACGTAATAAATGATTCTATTTGGCCCGTTTTTACTCTTAATTGTCCGACACGTTGTACTATTTAATAAACAAGCTGTTGAATATTTTGAAACTAATTTGACTGAACGCTGTTGCTGTCATAGACAGCAACAGCGCCCAGTCAAATTAGTTCCAAAATATTCAATAGCTTACTTGTATAGTTTTCTGGAAATTGACAGTCATTGCGTGAGTTTGTTCAGAGACCGATCTATCCCAACACGAGCGAGGTGTGGGTGGGGATTAGCTAGAGATGGGCGGGGCATAGCTAAAATGGGAAGGTCCATTATTGTCGACCCCTCACCCACTACACCACCTGTTTTGAGTTTTCCCTGGGCTAGCGTCTTCTTGTCTTGTCTTGCAGGCGGATAAAGGAGAGGTGGACATGCTAGTCATTCCAAATGCAACATAACAACTCTGGCTAATATATTGCGCTTGACCTCAAGTACGAATGGTTACGTGTTTTGTTTTTCGAATAATTAATAAATAAATAATAATCTTTAATATTTACAGGAAATTCCAGCGATGTTCATTCGTGGAGCCCAAGTAATTAATTTGCAGTCCAACCTGTTTCCGAATTCTTTGTGGATCTTAATCTGTCTAACTGTTTGCTATGTTGTAGGTATTCGTGAAAATAGCGTCTGTCTATCTATCAAAATACACGTATATATAACACACACTTATTCGCTCGGAAAACACACCCTCTAACTTTCCTGACATAACTCTCTGGGTGCTCAAACCAAATCTATAACCGGTACGGATTTAGATAACCTCTGACCCACGTGTCAGATCCGTCATCTATCATCAGCCCTTAGCTCGTCTCACTGTTCTCCGTCTGAGGGCGCTCTGAGGTGTCGCCAAAATGGCGGGAGTTTTCGCGTGGTTCCCGGGCGGTACTGGCAATCAGCGGAGGAGCGAGGGTAGTAGATTACAGGACTGATTTGACGGCATGTTGTAAATAAATAGGTTTTAAACAGTTTTATTGCTGCACTGTCATCCTAACTTATGACTTATTGAGATCAACTTATATGCTTAGTCGGTGTCCATTTTGGAAATCAGTGTTGCTCAGCTATAAGATGTTGACTATATGTTGAGGACTACAACAGCAACAACTTATAACAACGATGGTTTCGGCTAGTCTCCCACTAAATTTCATTTTATATTTTGAAGCTTCCTCACAGCTTTAGCTTATGTTGACTATAATATTAACTATCTGCATGCTGAACCATACTCTTTTTTCTCTGGATATGCTGTATCTTTTGAAAACAATTTGACTGAAAGTTGTTGGTGGCTAAGTCACCAATAACTTTCAGTCAAATTGTTTTCAAAATAATCATCAGGGCCAGAGTTATTGGCCATTGAAATTATCGTCCGGCGGCTTGCAGCAATTTGACAGTTACGATATACTGCCTTGCACTTAATAATACGAAAATAGGCCTCTTTGAATCAGTCTTATAAATGTTTATACTAAGCTTTCCAATTATAGAAAAACAACATTGGTTCGTGATAAACATGGCGTACAGTAATACCAAAAGTAAAAAGTTCTTACCAAAATAGCAATTGCATTCTATTTCTGAAACTCTCTCATGAGCGATAAATAAAATTATTTATCGCATTGCACGAATTCAGACACGATTTTCAGCGCTTAGCTCATGTTGATAATTTAAAGCAGATATATTCATTTTACTATATTTTACAAAACTTTGGGATTTGATATAGCTCTGAAATGTTGCTATTGACATTCTAAATTAAAACTTGTGTTAGCAGCTTAGCTTGTGAGAGTCTGACGACAACAACAACAACAACGACAACAACGACGACAACAACAACAACAGCAGCAGCAGCAGTTGTTTCTGCTGCTGCGGTTGAGACTCGTGGTTGCGGTGGTGATGGTGCTACTGCTACTCCTCCTCCCCCTCATCCTCCTCCTCTTCCTCTCCCTCATCCTCCCCCTCCTCACCATCCCCCTTCTCCTCCTCCACTCCTCCTCCTCTCCCTCCTCCCCTCCCCTCCCCCCTCCTCCTCCACCGCCTCCTCCTCTCCTCCTCCTCCTCCTCCTCCTCCTCACCCTGCGCCTCCTCCTCCTCCCTCTCCCCTCCTCCTCCCCTCCCCTCCTCCTCCTCTCCTCCTCCACCTCCTCCTTCTCCTCCTCCCCCTCCTCCTCCTCCCCCTCCTCCTCCTCCTCCTCCTGCTGCTGCTGCTGTTGCTACTACTACTACTACTACTACTACTACTACTACTACTACTACTACTACTACTACTACTACTACTACTACTACTACTACTACTACTACTACTACTACTACTACTACTACAGCTGCTGCTGCTACTACTACTACTACTACTACTACTACTACTACTACTACTACTACTACTACTACTACTACTACTACTACGACGACGACGACGACGACGGCGGCGGCGGCAGCGGCGGCTGCGGCGGCGGCGACGACGACAACGACATGTTTCAAATGTGAAGACGTTTACGAAAATTTGTATCTATTTTCGACAAGCATTCAAACAAAATCAATATAGTCTGTCTGTCTGTCTGTCCGTCTGCCTGCCTGCCTGCCTGCCTGCCTGCCTGCCTGCCTGCCTGCCTGCCTGCCTGCCTGCCTGCCTGCCTGCCTGCCTGTCTGCCTGCCTGTCTGTCTGTCTGTCATGCTGTTTGTCTGTCTGTCTGTCTGTCTGTCTGTCTGTCTGTCTGTCTGTCTGTCTGTCTGTCTGTCTGTCTGTCTGTCGGTCGGTCGGTCGGTCGGTCGGTCGGTCGGTCGGTCGGTCGGTCGGTCGGTCGGTCGGTCGGTCGGTCGGTCGGTCGGTCGGTCGGTCGGTCGGTCGGTCGGTCGGTCGGTCGGTCGGTCGGTCGGTCGGTCGGTCGGTCGGTCGGTCGGTCGGTCGGTCGGTCGGTCGGTCGGTCGGTCTGTCGGCTGGCCGGCGGGCTGGCGGGCTGGCGGGCTGGCGGGCGGGCTGGCTGGCTGGCTGGCTGGCTGGCTGGCTGGCCGTCCGGCTGAACGAACGAACGAACTAACGAACGAGGGCAGTATCATATTCGACTACACCATCGGAAACCGTTATCATTCTATAGTTCTATCTTCATGCATGGGCTGTGATGACAGACGTTAATGGTGTGCGTTCCCGGGGAGGTGGGTGTGTGTGGGTGTGTGGAGGTTATTCCTGATGCAGTGGGCGTGCTCTCAGTCGTAGGCAATGCTAAGCTACATAAAATGGCGGCCGATGTTATCTCATTAAGGTTATCCCCCATTCCGCATTATCTGATTAGAAGAACATAAAAAGAAATTAGCAGCAATTAGAGTAAGGAACATTCACATGTTTCTCAACACCAAATACGAAAACTGGTTACAGTTTTATAGCCGAGCCACCGTGACGATGGAAACATGTTTAACAACATTTCTTTTTGCGCTAGAAAATCACCCCAAATCAATAATTTTATCGGCTTTGAAAAGAACACTTTTTGAATTAATAAAACGATCTGAATCAGTCCCTGTATGGAACAAATCTGTCATTCATGCATATGACGTCATAATCAATTACGTCACATGCAGGCTGACTTCATAATCAAAATTCATAGCGAATTACGTATCTAGCTCTGTCATGAACATTTTACCGTCAAGGCCGTCAAGTATACGAATTGTATGTCTTTGATGGATTTACTATTTAATAAATATTCTGTTGACTATTTTGAAACTAATTTGACTGGGCGCTGTTGCTGCCTTAGGCAGCAACAGCACCCTGTCAAATGAGTTTCAGAATATACAACAGCTTACCAGTATAATTACACTGAAATTGTGATTCTGAAAATTCAGGGTTCAAAGTATATAAGTCGATCCCAACACGCGCAAAGCTTGGGCGGCGCTTAACCGGAAATGGGCGAGGTGTAGCGAGAAACGGATCCCTCCACAACCAATAGCCGCTATTCTAACCACCAACCACCACCTACCACCACCACCACAACCACTACCTCCACCACCATGCACTGGCACGAGGAGACAGCCCAGTGAACTACCGTATTAATTGCTTCCACAAACAATTTATTCTACAAAGTGAAGATGGGTACTTCCTTTAGTTTTAGATAAGCATCTGTTAAAGTCATCAAATACAGCATTCACTGGACAAGATGTAGTTTTCAGGGTCATTTGAACTGACCGGACTACTGACCAAGGGTCTCACGCTGTGACTGTCACATTACACCTTCCATTCTGGATTTTATAGAATTTGGATCATAAAGAATATATGGTAAACGATTTGCCTGGAACGCTGGCAGTCATTGCTGTCTCGCGCAGCGGCGGCTTGAAATAAACTTTCTACACAACAATCGGGATGATAGATTTATACCGCATTTAATAACAGATTTATTGTCCTTCGGGTGCAGTGTCATTGAGACTGAAAAGGGTTATACGGGCTGGATCATTCGTCTCCTGACCAGTGGTCAAAGTGTTGTCCTGTCTGACTGATGTCTGACTTTGGTGTAAAACGTAACTCTGTCTCTTCGCTTGACAAGACTGTGATGTAATGTTTGTCATTTTCAAGGATTCAGCATCTAATACTGCTATTGCTAATCTTGTCAAAGATAGCAAGCAGATTAATGAGGTCAAAGTAAAACATGTTTGCCGTTTGCAGGACGAAGCGTACCGGTAACATGTTTAGCCGACCATTATTTATTTATTTATTTATTTATTTATTTATTTATTTATTTATTTATTTATTTGTTTGTTTGTTTGTTTGTTTGTTTGTTTGTTTGTTTGTGTGGTTGATTGGTTGGTTGGTTGGTTAGTTAACTAAGTAAGTAAGTAAGTAAGTAAGTAACTAACTAACTAACTAACTAACTAACTAACTAACTAACTAACTAACTAACTAACTAACTAACTAACTAACTAACTAACTAACTAACTAACTAACTAACTAACTAACTAACTAACTTACTAACTAACTAACTTTCTAGTTAATTAGTTAGTTAGTTATTTAGTTAGCCAGTTATTTATTTATTTATTTATTTATTTATTTATTTATTTATTTATTTATTTATTTATTTATTTATTTAGTTAGTTAGTTAGTTAGTTAGTTAGTTAGTTAGTTAGTTAGTTAGTTAGTTAGTTAGTTAGTTAGTTAGTTAGTTAGGTAATGTAGATATTTAGATATTTAGTTATTTAGTTATTTAGTTATTTGTTTTGCACGGCATGGCATGGCATGGCATGGCTTGGCTTGGCTTGGCTTGGCTTGCCTTAGCTTGCCTTAGCTTGCCTTGCCTTGCCTTGCCTTGCCTTGCCTTGCCTTGCCTTGCCTTGCCTTATTTTATTTTATTTTATTTTATTTTCAAAGAGTAAGTACAACACCTTGCTCACCTCGCGTTACCACACACACGCACCTGTCATGTTAATTCGCACTTGCAGTAGACTCCCTCACTGCTTCCTCAGTAACCATGACAAATTGCCTCCACGTGGTTTTAATTG
>CM067375.1:57512984-57590494 GCA_034401795.1 Chaetoderma sp. LZ-2023a
CTACTACTACTACTACTACTACTACTACTACTACTACTACTACTACTACTACTACTACTACTACTACTACTACTACTACTACTACTACTACTACTACTACTACTACTACTACTACTACTACTACTACTACTACTACCACTATTACTACTACTACTACTACTACCACTACTACTACTACTACTACTACTACTACTACTACTACTACTACTACTACTACTACTACTACTACTACTACTACTACTACTACTGCTACTACCGAAAGCACAAACAGTGGTTATATAACTAGATAAATACCAAAATATGTAATTATGAATTGATATATAATGTCTGATCGCCATAACATTTATAATTTCTGTAAATTCATATTCCCCATATGCCATTATGTGGCCTGGGGGTGTAAATAAAATAATCTGAATCTGAATCTGAATCTACAATCTCTAAAATACACTTTGACCGCAAAGAAAAGCACCCCCAATTTAATGTTGTATGGGGAAACTGGGCGTTATCCACTAAGTATTACCATCAAGACTAACATGATCCGGATTTGGGCAGATCTAGTGAATGCAGGGTACGGAAAAATGTCCTCTGTACTTTACATATCTGTCGAGAATTGGAATAGGAAACCAATTTTAATTGTGCATTGTTAACAGCAATAAGGTCGATCCTCCGAGAAACAAATCAAGAACACCTATTTAATGCTGAGTATATCAACAAGCACCATATAGTGACAAAGAATACGCTCCAAATGCAATATATGAATACATGGAAAGATAAACTCAACACATCGACTAGACTATTTATTATTCTACAAGGACATAGAAAGAAGACATTAAATTTGAAAATTATTTTAATGTTCTCACAACGAGAAACGCCATTATTCTATTTCATTTTAGGACACTAAACCATAAACTGACCATTGAAACCGGACGATGGACGAAAATTGATAGACAAAACAGACCATGTACAACTTGTGACGAACTCGATGACGAAAATCATTTTCTTTATAAACGCAACAAATACAACGATTTAAGAGCAACATTTATCCCACTTTACTATATTGCAAGCGCAAATCCTAACAAAACAAAAGAGCTTTTAACAATGTGCAACGAACCTGTGCTTAAAAAGACATGTAAGTTTTTGATATTTTCAAGGAGGCCCCAGGCAAAATAATGATAGCGACTGAGGAGGACATGTACTCGATATTTCCCAATAGGTCATTGAGTGTAACAACCTTGTAGATGCATATGTAATAATTTGCAATTTCAACCCCTCTTGTGTCTCTCAAAATACTACTTACTTCAATGAACCATTTGATTGCAATACTTTTCAAGGAAATTTTGATTTTTGGAAAGTATCCTTTGTAAATTTATGACGAAAATTTACCGAAAAATAGATTTCTTTTGCCCTTCAAGTGGACGTTTATCAGAAGTGTGGTGGTCGAGAAAATTCAGATCTCGGCTTGGCCAATGTCCAGTTGCGGACCAGGAGGGGTAGTCTTGAGGAGTTACCACTGGGATGACTGGCTCTGTAACCGAGCCAGTCATTCCAGTGGTGAGTTTTCGGGAATGTTCCTGTCTTGGCCTGCGGATGGGCATTTCTCAAGATCACTGTAGCGGTCGTTTTTTAACCAAGTTGATCATTAGTGTGTTAAGTTGACACAAGTTGGTTAAAGAATGATAGCGTATCCTTTAACAATTCACCACACGATATATGGATACGACAGTGCCCCTTGTCGCCCTCTCACCATTAACTGCAGAAAATGCTCAATGCTCCTTATACCACCTTCCTGTGCATGAATAAAATTGTATATTATTGATAGATCAGTTTAATGACTATTTGGTAATCTGAAACCAATTTGACTTGTGAATATGTTCAATTGAGTTTCTCTTTGTGTCTTTTACGAATTGTACCTCGTTTATAAGTTAGCAATTTAATGACTTCCGAATATTTTGAAACTAATTTGGCTGAATAATTTCTCAAGTTACCTCCCCTTTGTTCCATTTTCAAGTGTACGATTTGAGTCACAATCTAATAGCTGTCGATTATTTCGACCTTTCTCCTTGTGCTACTTTCGAGTGCATTTTGTCGGTAAATCTATATTGAATATAATTATGTATATAAAATCTACCGTCATAAAATATAGTATCAACTGTAATACCTCATATGCCTATACAAGGCCTGAGTGTAATAACGTGAACTTGAACTTGACAGGTTAACAGTTCCAGAGTCGGTGTTGGGGTGGGGTGGGTGGGGTGGGGGTGGCTGGTGGGACAGTACACATTAACATGTTGGAGTTTTGGAAAATTAATGTACGCATGAAAGTAAGTATGTCACCTCGGGATAATTTACAAGAGATTATGGAAAACTTTCGGAGTTCTTAATTAATCTTCTTCTTCTTCTTCTTCTTCTTCTTCTTCTTCTTCTTCTTCTTCTTTTCGATCGCTGGTATCACACTTGGAGAGCCGTTCTCAAGATGAAATCTGTGGTTTCTCCATCCTCGTCCACTGGCTCCACAAGACGAGTTGATGGGACCTCCAGTAGCTGAGGGTGGGATCCTTCGAGGCGTGGAGCCCGGCGCTGCACCTACCTGGCGGATCCTCACAGGGCGAGCACCATTTCGGTTGATTCGATCTCCAAGTGTCATTTCATTAGCGTTGTGCATAATGCTCTGGTTAGCCCCTCCAAATGTCTGGATTGACACCCAGTGGGTTACACCCCTGCGCCACGTTGATGCCGACCATATAGTCTTAAACAGGGGCGAGTTCTTAATTAATCACGTTCTATTAATTGCAAGCAGTGAATTCACATCCTTGGTAGCATAGAGCATGACGGGCGAACTGTTACTTCGCAGTAATTAAATTTTGTTCACATTGCAACTTGAAGGATACTAATCTGTTCTCATTAGATGCTTACGTCATATTAGAGAGGGGTCGCATTAAATACGCGATCTAAATACGCAATTGCATTACACAAAGTGTCGCATTACACTAATGGCAAAACTTAACATATACCTACACCTAAAACAAGAGCAATCAGAGATCGCAAACACGCGCCCTCCAGTTTTCGCCACGTTGTAAGTATTCAAAATTTACTAGAATATTTTATGATTATCAGGATCTTTTCGGAGTTTCCGGATCACGTCCAAAGTCCTGGAATCCTATTACATGGTCACATCCTTTCCTATGTTAAAATTTGAGCCAAATCGGATCAGAATTGCCAAGATATCCACAGATTCGGATCCGTATCCGGGTTCCTTTAGCCCCGGATCGTGGCCAACGTCTGAGAATCCTCTTGTATAACAAGTTTCTTCGTTGTTAAGATTTGAGATAAATCGGATCAGAAGTATTTTTAGCTACAGTTACAGACGTGGGGTCGGTCGAACGGATGGACGGGCAGGCGGATTGACGGACGGACAGACACGATCGCAATACCCGCTTCCCCTTACAGGCGAGGGTAATAATTTCTAGCAAGCGCTATTCTCAAACTAGCCAACGTTCAAAAGCTATCAAACCTATCAAAGAGGCACAGAAAAGACTTGTTACTGTCAAACCGGCAAAGCATGCCGCCTGACTTTTGGGGCCAAAAGATGATAGATTTTTAAGACAAACCTGTCTTAAAGAACCACCACCTTTTGGGCCCAAATTACGGCATATACAGCAGCAAGTCACTGACCTAAGCGACCACCTACCTATAGTAACTGATTATTTGCGAGCCTTAAGGCGGTCGTTATTGACAGGTGTGACAGCTTACGAGAGTCACGCACCAAGATCGGAAATAGCGCAAATACAAACAGAAACGCATTGTTTGCTTATCGATTTATCAGCCACTGTTTCATTGATTCGGGTAAATATTTTGACAAGAGTTTGGTATCAGGAATTCTCATTCATAAATTCAGTTAGGGCATTACAGATAAAAATTATTTTTCTACTACTGTGGATAGATTTGAAGAAATTTCGGATCATATCGGTACTATAGAAGGAATATATAGCTTATTCCGTTAGGAAGCTTTTTGCTTGGTGGTGGTGCTATCTACGGCAGCAACCACTTTCCGCAGCAGAATTTTTGTAATTGGGTACTATCTGTAGCAATCACATACAATTGGCAACTAACTGATAATTTAGTCGCACAATGGTACATTTTCAATGTCACCCGCCAACAGTTCCAGTCAAAATGTGGTTGCTAGGTTGCTAGTTAGCGATAGGTATAGCCGGATTATCGTCCTTTCATGGAAACACTTTACACGTGTAGCCACTGTACTGAAAAGACCAGACCAACAGTCCTGGTTCTAATTGTTTTATATAGCTAAAGAAAACCCGCAGCATGCACAAGATAAAGTTTCTTTTTGAAACATTTTCCCAATTGTCGCTCAATTAGGTAAATAGTTCAAATCACGCAAGTAACTCTTTAACCTTTGTAGAACGGAAATTACAAATTCTTTAATGTGGGAAATATTCTATTAAATATTTCGAAATTAATTTGACTGGGTAAAGAGTAAAAATTTAAAGTTACCTGAAATGTCACTGAATGTATGTTGGCTGAGAAGTCTCCTGATTTTGAACAACGTTTCGGGAAGAAAATTCCGAACTCCAGATGGGTGTGTGGCGATTGTTTGGGGGCTATTACAGACAAAGTTTAATACACATGATTCCCCCATATAAATCCTTCCTGATACATGCCCAGCTTAAGAAACATAAAATATAGCCTACCAAGTTTTTTTCCTTCTAAGAGTGAAAGTATAAGGAATAAAATCGAAAACCATTGTGCAAATTTCCAAGAATTGGTAACACTCACTATCGGGTTCGAAAGAAGAGCGATTTTCACGTAACTTTCGTTATAACGTATCTCAATAAATAGTAGCATCACGAGACAGTTTATTTAAGAAAACAACTTACGATTTGAATCTTCTGTCGTGGAATATTTAGTCTATCCTCATCTGTCCGGCTTATCATATGTTTTGATCGGTACGTAATACTAGATGATGAACGTAATCCTCTGAGACAGATACTGATAAAGATGATGCTGTTAACGGTTAATTCCAAAATTTTAAGGCAGCAATATAAGGGTAAATTGTTGAATAATTCGATGCTAATTTAACTTGACTTGACTGCAGCAACAGTTTCAAGTCAAAATAGTATCGAATTATTCAACATATTGCCCATTTTTGTAACGTATTTGTTATATCATGGTGAATAATATGGTTTTAGGATTATAGAATAGGCTAATTCACCTTTCCAGAGTACCCACCCATCATATGACGTCGTAATGAACTGTGTGACGTGTAAAATGACATCATAATGAATGACGTCATGAATGACGTCGATAAGTACGTCACGAACGCATATTTGAAGACGGTCTATGCATTGTTGTACACATTGTTTGCTTTTACTGTTTAATAAATATTCTGTTGAATATTTTGAAACTAATTTGACTGGGCGCTGTTGCTGCCATAGGCAGTAACAGCACCCAGTCAAATTAGTTACAAAATATTCAACAGCTTCCCTGTATAGTTTTCAGGAAATTGATAGCTAGAGCATTTGGGGGTCGATCAATCCCAACACGGTGAGGTGTGGGTGGAGCTTAGCTAGTGATGGGCGGGGCATGGCTAAAAATGGAAAGGTTCATTAACTGGCACGTAGAAATTATATGATGTGGTGTACGCGTGCCAATTTATGACGTTTTCGTGGATTGATCGTTTGGTTTGAGAAACAACTGACAGCAAGGATATCCCAGTCCCCTTCCAAGGCATGTGATTTAAAGCTTACTGGTTCCTATGGAGATTAGAAGACATGGCTTTTATGTTTTAAGTGGTAGAAAGAGGAAAATAGGGGGGGGGGGGAAGCAACAAGGATGGTAATGAACAAAGATTGTATGATTTGGTGATGGTAATCGCGATGATGACAGGGTGTGGTGGTAGTGCTGACGATGATGTTGCCAATGGTGGTGGTGGTGGTGGTGCTGCTGCTGCTGATGATGATGATGATGATGATGATCCGTGGACGACGATGATGATTATAGTGATGATGATGATGATGATGATGATGATGATGATGATTGATGATGGTGATAGTGATGATGCATGTTGTTTCTGTGTTGATGATGATCAGGATGGCGATGACATACGACACATAAGAACGATAACGGTAGGTTTGACTGTGGAACTTGGTGATGAACGACGACAGGTGAATGACGATTGTGATGATACTAATCGTAAAATGCTACGTTTATGAGGATAAATATAACGACAACAGATGCTATATTTTCTCGTTTAGATTTTCAACCCCGGGGATCAAACACGCTCCCCGCTTAGACTGTTCCACCCGACACTGAGCACCAACAAACATGGTCTCCATACCGAAACCAGACCACGGATTTACAAATAAATCTATATTCACTTGCCAGGGTCATTATCAAATCACAGATCTTCAGACTATTAAGCCGAGAGATGGTAATCTTGACTGCTATCTCGGCCATCGATAAACATGAAAAACACTAGAGTGACTGTTCGGAGATTTATGATGGTCTGTTTAGCGGCAGACACCTAGGATGTTCACTGGAGTCATCTCCAAGGGTAGGGCCAAATGCATATTACGAGCACGCGTGATCTTTACGCAGCTATATCTAGAAAGCAAATTTTATACGCCGAACTGGAATCATGAAATTAATACAAATTAGAAAAAAAATTAATATGAGGTCTAGACGTCACGGAATTATTTTAAGACGCTGGCAGAGGTATAAAACGGACCTTGTGGAACCGGATCCGGACTCAAAATGTGTTTATTGTTTACCGTATTTAATTTGTTTTCACTTTTTGAGTGGCGTTTTATTGACTGTTGGTGTTGGGTTTAATGAAGCACAGACCCACCCACTGTGACACACACCCGTATTCCAGTTGAAAGAAACCACTTACAACGCAAAATAACTAAGGAATAAATATTATGAAACTAATGACATGAAATGCATACTGCTTTTTCGAGTCAAAGGAATCGTAAAATTTTCAGCATGCTATCTCCATGGTTGTCTTGGAATCGGGGGTTTCATGGCTGGCACTTTGAAGGCAGGGATGATTTGAAACAGTCGTCATATAACTATGTGATTTATATGAACAAATTTAGGAGAAGGGAACTGTTCAATCAGGCGTGTATGCACCGATGATAAGGAGGGGGTGGGGTGCGGGTGTGTTGGTGGTGGGGGGGGGGTGGGTGCGGGCGGGTACAGTTGCTAACGTTCTCAATTCCACATTATGGTGAAGGTTGTAAGGGGGTGAGGTGCACCCCGCAATGTGGGTGGTCTAAAAATTAAAAAACATCCCCACCACCCGCAACTGAACAAACAAACAAACAAACAAACAAAGAGGAAATATTGTATGCAAATCGTTTATTATTTGCACAATTTTCTAAATTATTTATTATTAATATTATTAAATATTTATAAACAATAATTTATCAATATTCACAAAATTGCACAGATCTAAGGTTGCATACGGACAGAGGTTTGGCACGAGGGTAATTAGCGATAACATGCAGTTAAATAAATACAGACAATAGCAATGCGTTTACAAATGGTCGTGGAGTAATCCATTCTACCTATGCTCCGCCAATTTCTAGATAAGCTACGCCAATGTTTTATGCGTATTGGAATCGATTTATATACTTTGAATGTTGAATTACCAGAACCTCAATTTCAAGATAATTATACAGATAAGTTGTTGAATATTTTGAAACTAATTTGACTGGGTGATGTTGCTGGCTCTCAGTCAAATTAATTTCAAAATATTCAACAGAATGTCTATTAAACTGTGAATTCATCAATGACATAAAATTTGTATACTTGACGGACTTTCCATCTTCATGACGGAGCTTCTGTACGTCATTACGATTGTGACGTCAGATAACTAGTGACGTAATTGACGTCAGATACTTGAGTGACAGACAGGATCCATCCATTATTAATGTCCTTCTGTAAAATACTACAATGGGTGTTTAATATTATGATATGGAAAAACTTGCATAGAACATAATAATAAAAAACGGGCACTTTTCAAGGAGAAAAATATATATATATAGGGGTATTTGATATTTTGTTTTTATACAACTACAAAATATTCTATGTAAAAGTATACTGTTTCCATACAACATTTGCATAGAGATTATAAAATTGTTTATTTTCAAATTTGCCTTAGAAACCCCCTTTCACTATTGTTGTAAAGGCACCTAGATATATATTTTAGAAAATTTATTTACAACTTGAATCTGTAAACCCTTTTATATACAAAATATCGATGCACTGTCTTCAAATATACTACATATTGAATTGTAATATACTCTTATAGCACCCACTGGTAATAAACTTACTATGATTTATTATTATTTATGCTAATAATTATATTAACACATTGAATCCGAAAACTCAAAATCACCCATATTCTTTACGTTTTAATAATTATTCTGTTGAATATTTTGATACCACTTTGACTGAGCTCTGTTGCTGCCTATATGGCAGCAACAGCTCCCTGTCAAATTATTTTCAAAAAATTCAACAGCTTACCTGTACAGTTATCTTAAAATTGAGAATCTGCGAATTCCGGGATTAAAGTGTTAATTTCAAAATATTTGATATGACGTCATAATCAACTACGTGATGCAATCAACTACGTGACGCGTGGGATGACGTCATAATCAATGGTAATCACTGGTATTTGGAACGTGCGTCCACTGAGGTAGTCAACTAATTATATATAAATTC
The DNA here is from genome assembly GCA_034401795.1 of Chaetoderma sp. LZ-2023a. Lineage (NCBI taxonomy): Eukaryota > Metazoa > Mollusca > Caudofoveata > Chaetodermatida > Chaetodermatidae > Chaetoderma > Chaetoderma sp. LZ-2023a. The sequence goes on from CM067375.1 coordinate 57,521,727, forward strand.
TTTAAATAATATATTGAATACACACAATAGTTTTTACAAATATCTTTTATGGTTATATTGATTTTGAGTAAATACTTCTAAACGCCGGAAGGCTATTAAGACAATCGTTGTGTCTATAGGCTGAGGGTGCGGGTGGGCGGGGCGGGGCGAGTGGGGGTGGGTAGGGTGCTGGTGGTGGGGGAGTATGGTCTGACAATTTATGTGGATGAGTTTTGACACGCCACGTACTAAAATATGACTAGTACAACTTTGTAATCTCCTAACAAAACTATTCTCATACCAATTTGTCACAAAAATTCTTTTGATGTAAGCAATATTCTGTTGAAAGTTTTGAAATTAATTTGAGTCGAATTGGTTTTTAAATATTCAACAGCTTTCCTGTATAGTTATCTTGAAATTCCGTCATATGACGTCATAATCAACTACGTGACGCAATCAACTACGTGACGCGTGAGATGACGTCATACACAATGACGTTATGAATGGTGTGGATAAATCACGAACACATAACTTTCGTTTCAAAATATTAAACAGCTTACCTGTAAAGTTTTCTAGAAATTCATAGTCAAGGAGTTCAGGGATCGATCGATGCCAACATGAACGAGGTGTGGTGGGTGGAACTTAGCTAAAGATTGGCGGGCCATAGCTAAAACTGGAGAGGTCAATTAACTTACATAATGATATGTTCAGACCATTATGTATTAACTCTTTCATGGTCAAACCTGCAAACACCGGCTTCTGCAGACAGTGGTCTAGAGGAACGTCCATCTGCAGGCCAACAGAAGTCTACTTTTGAAAATTTACCACTGGAATGACTGGCTAGATAAGCCAGTCATTACAATGATAAATTTTCAGAAATTGTCTTGGCATGGTCTGCAAATGGATATTTAATAAGCAAATATTTTGAGATTATTTACCAAACTTAGACAGTAAAGAGTTAATGTTAAAACTGTCTCTTATAAATGAGATTCTATGTATAATATCCACTGCGTCCTATTGCCTTAGATATGTTAGAGGTACAGGTAGTTATTTCCACATATTGCCCATACAATACCTGAGACTACACACACCATTCTGTTGTCATTATTTTTTACATGCTCGGGAGAACCTGAATTTTGATCCCACATGGGTTAGCCACTTTTGTGTCAACAGTGCCTCAAAGCGTGCAAAATGCTACTCGTATCAATTAACCATTTAATGGTCGATAACTTTTCCAGAAAATATATGATCTTCCGCAGACCAAGAGAAGGCTATTCTTCTTCTAAATTGACCACTGAAATTTACACAAATAGCTTTCCTGCAGGCCAAGAGAAGACTATTTTAAACAAAAATTGACCCTTGAAATGACTGACTCGATTACTCGATTATCAAAACCACTGCAGAGGCCGTTTTCGGCCGGCTTGACGATTAAAGGGTTACCTTGACACAAGGGTGGTTAAAGAACCACCATCATGTGGCGCCATCAGACAAATCATATAGCAAATCACATGTATTGAGATACCACCTATTCATAGTAAATAATTGTATGATTCATAAAGTGGTTGGTTAATGCAGTCCTTCTCAGAAATAACTTCGCGTGCTTCCAAAACAAAAAGGAGCGGTTGACTATTTTGGATCTAATTTGATTGGAAGCCATTGTTGCCTAAGGCAACAATGGCTTCCAATCAAATTAAGTCCAAAATATTCAACATAATATTTCTTACATCGTATTCAAAATTTTACTGGCTAACATGTTTCTGTTTTCTGTTGTTTTGGGAACAGGGTAACTTATTTATGAGCTTTACTGTACATGCCAAACACACCTGACAGTGTCAAGTGTTTTTGGAGACAAGATATTAATCTATGACAGGTCAGACTGAGAGCAGTCAGCCCACCTGCCATAAAGAATTACAATAATGTGACCGCATGTTATTTATTTCCTATGCGATTTGTTCTAAATCCAGTAATTTGTTGTGTAGGTTTACATTTTGCGGCAGGATTCATTATATTTCCACTGGAAAGCCATCTTTACTGACGGAGGCGAGAGCATATTGAATGCAGCACGAAGGCGATGTACCAAAATCCAGGCTGTCTGTCCCATAGAAATCTACAATATTCAGATTTCTATGGTCTGTCCCAATTCACTACAATGTCATGACGATTCTAGCTGCTTTCGTTAAGTATTCCCACCACGACCAACATTTTATATTGTGTCGCCTTGCAAAGTGACGAGGCCTTCATTCAAATCCTTTAATTTCGCTGTATTTAACTGTCTGACGACTGCTGCAAGTCACCAGACAATAATTTGAATGCGCAATAAACCTGGATCTGCTGAATATTTTGAAACCAATTTGACTGAAAGTTGTTGGTGGCTTAGCCACCAACAACTTTCAGACAAATTGGTTTCAAAATATCCAGGAGTTAAACACCATGAATATGCAGTCTGCAGAAATTCAGCAAACAGTCTAATTAGCACCAACGGAAACCGCGTTTAGAGATTTTAAATCAGGGACGTGTGCAAAGAAGTTGTTCATGTCACGCGCGTGCGCCATTGTGTCATTTTCCTGTTTAATGCGAATGGACAATGGCGGTGAAGGGGTGGAAAACATATGCTGATGATGATTGACACCGAGAAAAGACAGATTATGATCTGTGTCACAACTTCCGGGAGATTGCGCGACGTTTTGAGACATGCGCATCACGCACGTGTTATTGTTGTTATTGTTGTTGTTCCGGTCGGATGTGTTTCCAAGACCACTGTCGTTAGACACGTTGCTAGGCGATATGATAGGCGTTGATGTTTGTTGTTGATTTGAAGACGTGGGTGGCGACGAGTCAGATTTAGAATCTGCGAAGATAAGAAAGAAAATGATAAAAAATAACGAATACTAGTAGCATTAAGTAAATTGTTCTACCCTGTATGATACATATTTTAATTGTAAGTTTCAAAGCAAGAACACGGCTAAATTGTTGCCTATTTTTAGATTAATTTGATTGGAAGCTGCTTCTGATTAAGGAGGGACAGCATGAAGCCAAATTATTTTCAAAATATTCCATCATAAGCATACACATCAAAATCCAGTTAGAGACCCCGCCCCCAAAAAGTAGTGGCAGTGGATCCAGTGGGAACCACAGAAAATCTTGTATGGTCGTTAAATAGTAATTATTTTTCTAGGTTTTTGAGCAAAGTTACACACAAATTCATAGTTTTGTGTTCATGGTTCCTACTAATTTTAGCATGGAGGGGAAAGCCTGCACGAGAACGCCCGATTTCAGTTTGGGATCCCCGGATTTGATCTTGGGACCCCAGATTTCAGGCTGTGTGTTTCCTGGGACCTCCAATATTTCGATGCCATGTGAAATACTGATCATAAGGATCTTGTCGTATCTGGTCGTGTATTGGCTGTGTTGTAAAATAACAGAATACGAGTTTTCAGCAAAAATGTTCCCACATTTAATCCTCAGTCCTCAACACGCCATAACACATTCTCTATGATGAATAATCTGTTGAATATTTGGAAACTAATCTGACTGGAATCTGTTGCTGCTTATGGCAGCAACAGTTCCCAGTCAAATTAGTGTCGAATTATCAAACAACTTCCCTGTGTAGTTCTCTTGAAATTTAACTAATGGAATTAATGGGATAAAAATAGCCTGAGACAAAACTAGCCAATGACACATGTTCTCTTGCCAATGGAGGGATCCAGTTTTAGCTATGCCCCGCCCATCTTTAACTAAGTTCCATCCACGCTTGTCCTTGCTGGGATCGATCGATCCTTGCACTCCCTGAAACTTAATTTCCAGAAAACTACAGGTAAAATGTTGAATATTTTGAAAATAATTTGACCGTGTGCTGTTGCTGTCTATGTCAGCAACAGCACCCAGTTAAATTAGTTTCAAAATAGTCAACAGAATATTTATTAAATAGTAAAGACATACTAATTCGTCCAACTTGACGGACTATTAAGAGCTAAATGCGGGGCAAAGAAAAAAGACGGAGTAAATCGAGTCCTTCATGCCATAATTAATTATGTAATTGTAGTAGTAGTAGTAGTAGTAGTAGTAGTAGTAGTAGCAGTAGTAGTAGTAGTAGTAGCAGTAGTAGTAGTAGTAGTAGTAGTAGTAGTAGTAGTAGTAGTAGTAGTAGTAGTAGTAGTAGTAGCAGCAGCAGCAGTAGTAGTAGTAGCAGTAGTAGTAGTAGCAGCAGTAGTAGTAGTAGTAGTAGTCGTAGTAGTAGTAGTAGTAGTAGCAGCAGTAGTAGTAGTAGTAGCAGCAGCAGCAGCAGCAGTAGTAGTAGTAGTAGTAGTAGTAGTAGTAGTAGTAGTAGTGGTGGTAGTGGTGGTGGTGGTGGGTGGGGGTGAGGAGCAGCAGGAGGAGGATCAGATGGAGGAGCAGGAGGACGAGCAGCAACAACACCAGCTTTACATAACAAACCGTACCATTAATATCAGATTTCCCAGCGTTCTTGTTCTTATTCAGTGTTTTAGGTTTCCGTTTCCGGGTCTGGATTCCATCTTTTTTCATTGCCAGTGGGCGATTTACCTACTTGACAAAAAAATAAAAATAAAATATTGGATATAACAAAGAACAAAAATCACCAGTTATAAAATAGAATATATATGTCCTGCTAACTGCAATATTGGAACCCAATACATGGTGGTTAATTAAGAGAGTTGGTCATTTAAATTTTCTCATAGAAAATGCCCATTTGCAGACCAAAAGAAGATTATTTTTTAAAATTTACCACTGGAATGACTGGCTCGGTTATCAAGCCAGTCATTCCAGTGGTATTTTTAAAGCAATTTTGAAAGCAACATCTTCCACCAAATTTCTTGAAAAATGAACACCAGTTCATCTTTTAATTTAATTTGAAAATAACTTTGACATCAAAGTAATACGAGTTAAAGGATTAAAGAACTACCATCTGAAATAATACAATTTCTTGGTCTATCTGTGATCTGAGACGAAGAGAATGCTATTTTGAGAATTTACCACTGCAATGACTGGCTCGATAAACGAGCCAGCCATTCCAGTGTTAAATTTTCAAAAATAGCCTTCTCTTGGCTTGCAAATGGACGTTCAATAAGGAGGTATCTGGATTTTCTTGACTAAAACTTAGCCGTTAAAGGGTTAAACTATTGCAGCTTACCCCGTGCAGTTTGTAGTATAGGCCACACGCGTTACACACAGGCTCCCCCTCACTGTTTCGTCTCCACAGAGTGGTGGTGTTCGTGTGGCAGTTTGCGCAAGACAGGCCCATACGACGCGAAGCAGACTGAGAAAATAAGAAAAGAATGTACCATTATTAATTGTATTTCTTTTATTGTTTTCGTTAATTAACCCTTAATAATCAACATCGCCAAACACGGTTTCTGCAGTTGTCTTGAGAAATGTCCATTTGCAGACCAAATGAAAACTCTTTTTTTTAATTTAGCGCTGGAATGACTCGTTCGATATGTAACAAGTCATTTCAGTGGTACATTTTCAAATATAGTCTTCTTTTTGGTCTGCATGTAGCCAGCCACCCCATACCTCTGGCCTAAAATGCACCCACATACCAAGTGTGGTGACCACATGTTGAATCTGTGTGTTGAGGACACAGGCCCAACAACAACAAGTTATTTTATGTTCACTGAACTGAGAAAATTAGGTCACAGTGACCTACCTATTATACATGGCATATATTTAACTCAAGGTGCATCCATACACTACGTTTGGTTACTCTATACAAAAACCTCTTGAAACTACAGCCACCCCCCCCCCCCCCGACAATAATTTTCTATGATGTTCAGTCAATGGACTGGATATCAATGGGGCACGTCATCAGCCTACAGCGTATCAATACCCTAAGTTTGATGACCTTATTCCAAAGTCTCTTTAAATGAAAATGGAGGAATCCAGTTTTAGCTATTCTCCGCCCATTGTTAGCTAGCCTTCAGTACACAACATCCGTTTACCCTACAATAGATATTTACACCAAGTTTTGTCGATGTATAGGAAAGATAACAAGTCCAAATACACATCTTAACTAGGTTCAATGGGGAAATTAACATTTGACCTATATTATCCTGGTTATGTTAAACTGATCTAGTTCATTATGTGGCTGGTAGCTTATCCTTCAAAGTACCCACCCACCCACCGACAAAAGCAGAAGTCGATAACTCTGAATATTAAATGAGGAATATTTTCCCAGGAGTTTCCATAAAGTAGACAATTTTAAAGGGTACGCGTAACTCTTGCGCTTGACTTTAACTCCATCATTACATCACTTATATTAGATGTTGACATGGACATCTTAACACCAGGTTTGGTCTCACTGTGCCTAGTAAGACAAAGTGACAAACCAGGCCAGTATTTCCTATGCCAGACAACCGGCACGTCAACCCGCCCGCCAGCTAGCCAGCCAGCCAGTCAGTCAACCAGCCTACCAGCAAGCCAGCCAGCCAGCCATCAAACAAGCCAGCCAGTCAGCCATCCATCAAACAAGCCAGCCAGTCAGCCAGCCACCAAACAAGCCAGCCAGTCAGCCAGCCAGCCATCAAACAAGCCAGCCAGTCAGCCAGCCACCAAACAAGCCAGCCAGTCAGTCAGCCAGCCAGCCATCAAACAAGCCAGCCAGCCATCAAACAAGCCAGCCAGTCAGCCTTCAAACAAGCCAGCCAGTCAGTCAGCCAGCCAGCCATCAAACAAGCCAGCCAGCCATCAAACAAGCCAGCCAGTCAGTCAGCCAGCCAGCCATCAAACAAGCCAGCCAGCCATCAAACAAGCCAGCCAGTCAGCCGGTTATATTTACAACAGACAAACAGACAGACACCGGGCGTAACGTAATCGCAATAGCTGAGCTAAGTTGTTGGCCAGCTGAATTAAAATGTATCCATTAATGACTGATTGAAGAAATGCTATATGGGTCGATCTGTGAGGAGGTGGGTTGATGGATGGATGATTAATTAAACTGAATGGATGGATTGATGGATGGATGGTTAAATGGATGAATTGCTTGTTGAATTGATGGAGGGAATGACAGACGGATAAATGCGTATATTATATCAAAGTTGCATCACCTGTGGTTCACTCACCAGTCGCCTCTGTGGCTTAATGAGTGGACGATTGCTGCCATTCATTTTATTATATAGCCCACAAGCGTTGCACAGATAATGCCCGGTCCCATCACGCCTCCAGAGAGGGGTGGAGATAGCGCCGCAGTTCACACACTCACGGCCCTCCAGATCCATAAAGTACTCATCTAAAATTATGAACAGATAATACTATTTATTAGGTTGGAAAACAATTCAAGGAGATCATTCTCCAAGGGAGAGCACTCTTAGTGGCGTTCTCTTTTCTGAGAAAAGACATCGCGCAAATTTCATTGGGCGGCTAATTTTATTGTTACCGATTGACGAATACCCACAAGAAAAGTCTTCTTGGCTCTTTTAATCCGATAAAACAAATATAAGAAATATTGCCGTTGGATATTTTTGAAACTGATTTGATTTGAACCTGTTGGTTGCTGTATATGGCAGCAATTAAGGTAATTAAAACATATTCAAATGTTTGTCTTGTATTGCCGCTTTGTGATAATTGAAGATTTGAAGTAAATGCATTTTACGTGTCAAATAATTAAACAATCTTTAACTCTACCGGTTAAGAAACCAGCGATTCCAGTGGTAAATTGTCTGCATTAGTTTTCTCTTGTCCATTTCTCAAGACCACTGTGCAGAAACTGTTTATGGCCAGCTTGAGAGCTAAATAGTTAGATGGGGTACAGGGGGAGATAAATTGAATTTGATTATCTAAGCACAACTATGCAACACTGTACCCTCTCCAATCTCACGAGGATACATCTATGGCCCATAAGAAATGGCATGGCCATTCGAAGCTCATGTGCTTAAAGGCTACAATAGAACCCTGCCATGTTTGATGAGGAGGTTGGCACATTAAGGTGGTCTCATAAATGAGTGGATTACTAGAGTGAATTATCTATAGGTAGCTATGTCAAGTTAATAGAATGAATTCCTGAATGATATTGCGAAATTCTAAACATTCTAAGGCCAGTCAATGGGTTGGCTGATTTAAATCACTATTTAAATCAGATGATTTAAAAAAAAATCCACTTTTTAAAAATGAGACTAACTACGTTTTAATGAGCGTTTCCACATTAAATGCAATAAAGGTATTTACTAAACATTTAGCTATATCACTACAACCATCCTGGTTGTCTCTGGCATTGGCAATACAGTGATAACATTACAATTATTGTTTTTTTTAGGAAAGAGATTGTTTCAAATCAAAATATTAAAAAAAAATTTGCATTAATTTATAATCATCGTTTTGAAGTTCAATAAAATTATTAACTAGACATAAACATTCAACTTGACCATTGCAAATCACCTGCTTGCCACTTGATTGCCAGTTGTCTTATTAAGCCTCTGAGTGATAATAATTAATGTTAATGAGAATTATTTTGGAAATCAATTTTCTTCAAATTAAATTATGCTAAAATTTTATTCATGTTTTTGAAGTTCAAGACTGTATTAAATTCAAGAAAATTATTTACAATATTGCAAACATCCTATTGGTTTCCTGTTTTATCAATACAAAGAACTAAATAAATAAATCGTCTTTCAAACTTCGATCATGTACAATGTTTTTACGGAAATTATTTTTCTGCATAAAACTTAGTCAATGGACTAGTTTAAACAGATTTAAAATCAGGATCAATCTGTAAACTGCTTTTCTCTTAAAGAGTCTGGCTGCTATGTAATAGTACTAATACGATTTATAAGATAGAATGGACCTTTCATATGACGTCATAATCAGCTAAGGGGGCGTGTAGGATGACGTCATAATCATTACGCCATAAATGATTCTATATGGCCCGCGTTTAACTCTTAATAGTCAGACAACGTTGTAGGAATTGTATGTATCTACTATATAATAAACATGCTGTTGAATATTTTGAAACCAATTTGACTGGACCCTGTGGCTGCCATAGGTAGGAAATTGATAATAAAGGAGTTCAGAGATCGATAGATCCCAACACGAGCGAGGTGTAGGTGGAGCTTAGCTAGCGATGGGCGGGGCATAGCTAATAATGGAAAGGCCTAATGTTCACCGGCCTTTAAGATTACTGGTAGCGTTATTCCGAACCTCTCCACTAACATCTTATCGTACCGATGGTGTAAGCCAAACAAATTTATGAATAGATCTCTATTTTCTATATGATTGTGTAAATTATTTTGGAATTTATATATAAGGGTACTGTACGTCATACAAATTAATGACATCACTGACATGTACGGATTGTGCAACGTGCAACATCTCCCATGCTAGCAAGGATGGCAATCAAATGTTATTAATCTATGCCCACAACTCCACATTATCAAGTCTTATATTGGTTTACATCTTGAATTGGGTCAACGTGACCTTGAACTTTAACAGTTTGAATCAATAGGACTCTTTGGAACACCAAGGACAGCCACCCCTCAAGATTAGTAAAAATCTCTTCAATAAGACTCGCGTTATCATCCGGAAATGCAATGCCATTAATTGGGTCACCATAACGGCATAACCTTGACCTTTGACCGCAACATCGATAAGCTTTTTCACGAAACATCAACGACAACCGCCCATCCAAGATTGGTAAATATTCTTTCAATAAGACTCGAGCTTTCATCCAGAAATGCAATACACGAGGCCCAAGGAGCCTGTATCACTCAACTGGACCATAGGCATTTCAACCAGAATGGTCATTACCAATAAGTAGAACTCAGAAGCCATGTTTCTTTATGTATCAACTTCTCTTGAACAAACTTGGCTTACCTTTTTCCCTAGATGATGTTTCATGAGTTTTCAATCGATTCCCTAAGCGGTTTGGGAGAAGATTTTTAAATACGTTTCCTAAAATTGACCGAAATCCTAGATGGCCGCTGGCCAAATTGGCCGACCGACTTCCTTTTAACAAACTTGGCTCCCTATGCCTTAAGGATGCTTCCTGCTAAAGATAATTGAAATCAGCCTAGCAGTTCTCGAGAAGAAGACATTTTAAATTTCACATTGCTTTACTATGGGAGTTTACTGGAAAAAATAATCCAAGATGGCCGCCAAAACGCTTATTCTACAGGTTCGAAAATTGCAAATTTGAGATCAGAATACCCCAAAACACATGCAAAACCAATTTCGGTCTCAAAATCCATCAAATAAAAAAATCCAATATGGCCGCCAAACACACTATATTTTGATTGGCCCACCGCGGCCATGTTTTTTCTTTTAAAAACTTTAATGGCGCTTAGTCCCTAATCATATCCTGCCAAATTTCGGCTCCATTCAGCGGGTCTGGAGAAGAAATTGTTTTCACTAAAACTAGGTCAACGAAGATGGCCGCCGAACCATTTGACCAATCAAGTTTCCTTGGACAAACTTGGCTCAGCTCTTGCTCTAGATAATATTTCATGAGTTTTGCATCGATTCCCCCAAGTGGTTTCGGCGAAGAAGATTTTTAAAGACGTTTCTCAAAATCGGCCAAAATCCAAGATGGCCGCCAGCCAAATTGGCCGATCGACTTCGTTTGAACAAACTTGAATCACTATGCCCTACGGATGCGTCCTACCAAATACATCTGGACCATTAGCATTTGAACCGTTTGCATTTAAAAAGACTTGATGAATAAGTTTCGGAAGATCCACGATGGCCACCAAGAAAATTGACCAATCAAAATTCTCATTTGATCTCTTGAAGCCTATCATCATAGGGTCGCTCCACCCACATGTGTTTGATATCGAGCCGTAGTAGTAGTGGTAGCGATTTAAAGGCTTCTGGAAAATGTTTGGAAAGTTCAAGTTGGCTGCCGAAAAAACTGACCAATCAAAACACTCATTAGAAGTCATTAAGCCGACCACCATAGGATCATTACACCCAGGTCTCATTGAAACCCGGCCATTGATTAGTGCGATAACGTATTTCTGGAAAATTCAAAATGGCTGCCAGAGAAATTGACCAATCAAAATTCTGTATTTTTCTCTTCTGTAGCCTACCCACCTAGGGTCCTTCCAATTGATTTCACAAAACGTTTGGAAAAGCCAAGATGGGTGACGAAAATTCTGTGTACAACTTCTGAAGCCTGCCACTTTAGTCTGGTTGAAATCGCTAAAGCAGTTAATGAGGAGTAGCGTTTTAAACTTGTCATAAAATTCAAGATTTTCACCAAAAAATGGACCAATTAAAATTCTGTATACAAATTCTGAAACCTACACTCATAGGGTCCTTTCGGCCAAACTAGATCGGAATCCGCCAAGCGGTCAATGATGAATAGCGTTTGACAAATTCCGGTAAATGTCATAAAGTTTAAGTTTAACCAAAAAATTACCAATAAAAATTCTGTATACAAGTTCAGAAGCCTACACCCATAGTATCATTTCAGCCAAATTAGGTTGAAATCTGCCAAGCAGTTAATGAGGAGATATATTTTGACACTTTCCAGTAATTTTGTTCAATAAAACCTACGACTTTCACCAAGAAAATTGACCAATAGATGTTCCAGAGCCTACCACTATATGATGCTTCCAGGAGAATTTCGTTGAAATCTGTCAAGAAGCAAAGGAGGAGTTGCATTTTGACACTTTCCGGTAAATTCATTACAAAATCTAAGATTTTCACCCCCAAAAATTGACCAATCAAAGATCTAGAACCTATGTCCATAGAATATTTCACGCCAAATTTGTCTGAAATTTCTCTAAAAGCTAAGAAGTTTTGACATTTTCCGGTAAATTTTTTTCTTCAAAATCTAAGATCTTCACCCAAAAAATTGATCAATCAAAAAATCTAAAGCATACCTGTATAGAATCCTTCAAACCAAATTTGGCTGAAATCTGTCAAGAACCTAAGGAGGAGATGCAATTTGACACTTTCAGGTAAATTTGTATAAAATCTAAGATTTTTGGCCCAAAAATTGAAAAATCAAAAAATTGAATAGATATTCTAGAACTTCCCTCGATATGATCCTTCTAGCCAAATTTGACTAAAATCTACCAAGCGGTTTAGGAGATACATTTTAAAGCATAAGTTGACGTACAGACAGCCGACCGGAGGGATGGACAGGTGGACGGACGATGGACAGTCGTCACGGCATAAGCTCATTTGACCATCCTGGCCATGTGAGCTAATAATCGAAATCGGCCCAGCAGTTCTTGAGAAGAAGTCGTTTAAAGAAAAAGTTGACGGACGACTGACGGACGGACGAACATAGGGAAGACCGGGACTAGTTCGGCCATTTTCACATGTTTTAAGCAGTGCATATTTCTTAATACATTTATTGATGGAAACGTGCATTTAAATTTCCTGCAAGGGCCCGAAGGTTAAATAAGTAAACAACGAGCTTTAGATCTTGGATTGCTTTTGAAAATCAAGTAAGAAGAAAACGTGGTGGGGGTGGACGAACATACCCCGTTACTGGGGGCAAGGTCGACAAGCATGTGGGGTAAGTTAGACCACATGGGGCAAGTTCGTCCATAGAATTATTTCAGTATTTAAAGAATCTAATAGGTTAATTCTTCTCAATAGTTTATTTAAAAGAAACAAATTGTGACCTTTGACCGTTACATGCTTTTCTATGACACAAAACGTACTGTGATGAAAATATTACCCACTTCTTCCTGAAATTAGTTTTCATCGATTATTCACAGTAGACAAAACAGAAGGTGATGCGGCCCACCTTATCTGACAAGTGTGTCACCGGGCATACGTATACACTGCGTAAGACGCTATAAATAGAAATAGCTTAGTATGAGAACACATGGGCGGTCTTGCCCCTATGGCGAACTAGCCCCGGTCTCCCCTACGATGGACGGGTGCCACGACATAAGCTCACTTGCCCTTTCAGGCCAGGTGAGCTAATAATGCCATTAATTGGGTAACCCTGACCTTGTACTTTTACCACTTGGCCCCAAAATCCATAGGATTCTTCAGAACACCGAGGACAGCCACCATGCCCACGACAGTTGAAGGTCACTCCAGTAAGGTTATGAGTTATCTTACGGGACAAACGAGCATAATTAAGAAGAAGTACCATATCAAATATTACAACTTGGAAAGCACCAAGTCACCAATACAGTTGTAAACCGTGTGCAACTTTTTGCATGACTGCATCAGCTACTGAGCTAAGCCAAGTATATGTATATCAATTAGTGATAATACATCATCAATTTATTAATCTTGCAAATAGCAACCCCAATTTGCTGTAACACTCAGCAAGTTAAACGGACAAGATCTTTCACTTTTCTCAATTGTCTGTCTTAGCAACATACACGATTCTCTAACAATACGATTGTAATTTATTATTATTTAAAGACTGTTTATCCACATTATATATAGCCATAATCTGGATATTCAATTTAATATGCATATCATGTCAAAATCAATTGATATGCCCGTGTGACGTAATTACAATTTGGACAACTTCCGACAAAATTATATTGGAAAATAAAAAAACTGTGAACGGATACAAATTGGTCTTGATCTGAAATCCATTTGTCTCCAGATGTCCATCTTGAAAATCGGTTTCTGTGGGATAACTTTCAGTAGCTTTGAATGGTTGAGAATGGTTGATGGAGATCTGTTGGGATTGGGCGTGATATGGGCACTTAGACAGTGGTTACATGACATCGTCCCTATCTAAATTAATTGAAATGTAAAATCCAATATGGTAACCAAGCATAAATGTTGAAAATCAGTTCTTATAACTGATTGTTCTTGCTAATGTTATGTAGCACATATCTTTTGTTTTCCTGGGTGTCACTGATGAGGTCATTTATTAAGTGATACATACATAGATGCACTTCGCAAGTATGTATACGTACATGTGCCACTATAAACACCAGGTATACCAAACTGAAATGGGCTTACTCGTAATTAGACAATTCTTAAAATTGTAATTACACAATTAGTCCTAGTACTTAGCTATGGAAACATAACTAGAAGTTGTGAGGCCCATTAACCATTAAACCCTCGAATATATTCAAGAAAATGTAAATCTTCTCATAGAAAATGGCCATTTGCAGACCAAAAGAAGACTTTTCAAGAAAATTTACCACTGGAATGACTGGCTCGGTTATCGAGCCAGTCATTCCAGTGGTAAATTAAAAAAAATGGTCTTATTTTCGTCTGCAAATCGACAGAAGCCGTTTTTGGCTGATACCAGTGTTTAGAGGGTTAAGTGAAGCTATTATTCCATACACAATTTCACTGTGATATCTGTATCGGTTGGTCGAATGTGCTTTTCATAATTTAAAAAAAAATCCAAAAAATCTGATTTAACTCGAATAAATCTGATTAAATCAAATAAATCTGATCTAGAAAAATCACCATCCCGGGTTTTCATGAAATGTCATAGAGTAGAGTAATCGAGTTAAAATTTCAAACCGTTTTGAGATGTAATTCTGATTTTTATTCATTTGACTTGGTTGTTTATTGAAGTAACTGTAAATCTGCGTGCTACTAGGTGTAGTTACAATGCAAACATCGATACTTGATAACTTCATACGATTTTTATGGGACCCACCTTGGACACAGCAAAGCAGAAGACTCGAAAACCATTGGATAGATCCACTGTAAAATTGATTCCGAATCAAGGGAAATGCATAAGTTAGGTGGATGAAAAAATTTCGGGGGATATTTAGAAAAAAATTTAGTTTTCAGTTTTTCCTTAAGACAAGAGTTTATTTCTGGCTAAACTGTTAATTTTGACCGAAGTGTGCTTGTGTGCGTGCGTGTGGGCGCGTGGTTTGGGGAGATGGAGTGGGGGTTGGGGTGTCCTGGAGTGGAGACCAATGTGTGCTATAAGGTATCTTATAAAATGATTATTACCTTGAGTGTGTATAATGAAAGGGAGTTAATTTCGGTCAAAACGGTAACTTTTGACGCCATTTAGGGGGTAACCCGACATTGAATGATATGAACTATTTTATCTTGTGATATGTCTAGTCACTTTATCTACTCAAGGCATTCCTGCCAAAAAAATTTAACTTTGACCCTTAACGCATACCCTTAACACTAAGCTGTCAACTTGCCCTTTGACTCCAATGTTAACATGGTTCTTGAAGACCTCAAAGGTCTAGTTTGGTAATGATTCGGTAACAATTGTAGGCGCTGTTCAAAGTTTCCCTCAAACGGGTACTATTGACCCTAAAGATGGAGCTTGCCCCTAAAGGACGGTGCCGTCATTAAAGGAGTGGCATGGACTATCTGATCAAGGCGAATTCATGTATGCTAAAAACGAAAACTGTTAAATCTGACCCCTAATAGGTAACATTGCCCTTTGACCCCAAATTAAACAGACATCTTTGTGACCACAAGGTTAATATCATAGCCAAGTATGGTGGTGGTCCAATAAAAACTAGGTGTAATCCTAGTTCAAATATCAATACTGAAAATCTCCATATATATTCTATAGGATATTTTGCCCACAGATATGTGGGTATTTTGCAAACCATTCGGCAGTGAGAAATAGAAGCCCATAGATGTGGATTTTCAGTATTGAACAGTGACTACATATAGAGATTTGATTGGATCAATACCATACCTGGGTAAGATGTTGCTCTCGGTATCCCAAGGATCTGTCCATTTTAGTAGTAAGGGTCAAAGCTCAAGGTTACCCCTTATGCGTCAAAGTTTTCGGTTTGGGGGAGAAATGAAATCCCCTTGGTCAATGGACAAATTGGTTTAAACAGTATTTATTTTTTGTTTCAGCGGGAGCACGTTAAGACTTATCTTATTACCGTGTCTCTCACTCACATACAGTTGAAATACGTCAAATGACGGCATATAATATAATATAATAATATTAAATAATATATACGATTATAATAGCATAACAAAAATATAAATCAAATGAAACTAAGCTAAAACTAATAATAATAATAATAATAATAATAATAATAATAATAGAATGGAATGGAATGCATTAGGTTAGAATAGAATAGAATAGATTAGAATATAATAGAATGGGACAGATGAGCGTATGATGCAGCTTCCCCACTGCATGCATACCAGCACCGTCGTGGCTCGCATTGGGCAGATCGCTAGTTCAGAGCAGAACAGATGCTATTTAAACCGATTAGTTTCGGTAATATATTTGCAGAGCATGGTAGTTACTTGGAGATTAATCTCAGGAGTATCATCGTCATTGCCGTAGATGAGTTGTTGGAAGCAAGTTCATTGTAAAAAGAGCCTCTTTTGTTGTTATAGAGTGGACAGTGGAAAAGGTAGTGGTCACTGTCTTCATCATTATGACCACATAGGCAGCCAGGAGTCTCTCAGAAAATTATCATAGAGATGTCTATTCAGATTACTGAATTATTCAGATTACTACAACCATTTCGAAGCCTGCACAGAGCTATGTTGCTCAGTCTGGTTCCTACATAGTACCATGGGGGAGGCACTCGAGATGGGGACATAGCATTCAATTTGTTTTTAAATTCTGCAAGTGTGGTGGAAATCTTGACAGGAGCAGGAAGGATATCCCACTCTCGTAGAGTAGACTGAAAAAAGGAACCACGGTAAAGCTCAGTACGACATCTAAATGGGGTGTAATTTTGTTGGTGGCGGATATTGTAAGGATTTCGTGTTTGTGATAAAGGAGGTAGATAATCTGACAAGGTCTCACCAGTCATGCCGTTAAAAATTTTGTATAAGATCACTAGTTTCTGTATATTTCGCCTGTGGGACAGTGTTTCCATGCCCGTTTCTGTATATAGGTCAGCAGTATGAACACTGCTCGTAAGACCCTTTATAGTTCTACGAGCGTCCTTCTGGACGTTTTTCCAATCTGGTGACAAGATACTCGGGTATATTATCTCAGACAACGTCTGCATATTCTAGGGACGGTCTAATGAAACTTTTATACATGATTTCAAGACTGTCTAGTATATACTTAAGACCGTTAAGTAGCGAGAGCTTACGTTGGGCGTTTGTTAATAGAGATTCCATATGCTCTTTCCATTGACCTTTTTTTATATCGAAAGTAATCCCGAGATGTTTATGACAAAGTGAAAAGTGGAATTCAGAATCTTTGAAAGTTATTAGAAAATCAGTAGGATTATTTCAAAGTGAGAAAACAAGGAAGTGGTTTTACGGCGTTAAATTCTACAAGCCAGGTAGTTGCCCATAGAGTTATCGCCTGAAGGTCATGGCTAATGGTTGGAGACTGTGCTTCTAAATTGTCAGATATTATATAAAGACACGTATCATCGGCAAATAATCTCATGCTATTTAATATATTACTCGGCATGTCGTTAATAAAAATAAGAAATAGAAGCGGTCCAATGACTGAGCCCTGGACACTCCTGCTTGTAGATTCATCAGTGAGGATTCTGTACCATTTAAGACAACTCGCTGTTGACTCGCTGTTGATGACGATAAAGATAATCTTTGAACCAAAAAAGAAGACTTCCAGCTTTAATTTCTGGAGAAGGCCACGATGCCATACACGATCAAAGGCTTTTGAGATGTCAAAAAATAAAAGCAATACTGCTTTGTGGTCATCAAGGGCTTGTGTAATTACAGTGTAGAGTTCTAAAAGATGATTTACTGTGGAGTGCGGTGGGAGAAATCCTGACTGATATGGAGTAATGGCATGTTTAATGTGGTATATAAATGCTTAAATACTATCTCTCCATTACTTTACTTAAGCAACTCAACAGTGAGATTGGACGGTAATTAGAACACATGTTTCGGTCACCTTTTTTTAATATTGGGGTTACATTAGCTGTTTTCCAAGGTGTGAGAAATCGAGAAGCTGGCAATTGAATGATTCAGGAATTGGGCAAAGGTTGGGGCTAGTATATCTCTGCTCTCTTTCAATATCTTTGGGCTTAATTTATCAGAACCGACTGCTTTGGATGTATCCAAGTTACTAAGTATATCCAGTACGTCGGTAGTTGTTATCCCTATAGTATCTATCGTGTCTTCAATATATGGTGACAGGGGAGGTAGTTGTATTTCAAAATCACCCAGTCTGGCAGTGCTAGTAAAATACATTAAGAAGATCTGCCTTCTCATCATTAGCATAAGCAAATGAAGAATCGACACATTTTAAAGGGGGGAATTTCGTTAAAGTTAGAGTTGTTGCCGTGTAGGAACGATTTGCTTATCTTCCACCATTGTTTAGAACCTATATGGTGGCTTCTTATTTTTTCGGCTAAGTTGTTTTTATGGTCTTCTTTAGCTGCTCGAACTAATGTTTTAACATAGTTTCTCTGCTTCTTAAAAATTGCCACGTCTTGGTCTAATTTAGTTTCACTGGATTTTCTGAATGACTTTTCCCTAATTTTCATTTCATGTTTTATCTTATTAGTCATCCAGGGTTTGTCATCAGGTTTTATGGTAACTGTTTTATTTGATATACTAATGGTGGCGGCACTTAAAATATTCGCAGTAATAGTTTGGCACCATGTATCAACATCATCGTCATGGGAAATATTATCCCACGGTGAATCAGCGAGTTGGTTACGAGGTTTGCCCCAGTCAGCCTTAGTTTAGTCCCATATACGTCTATGGTAAGATGTCCGCTTAGGTATTTTAGAGGATAGGACCACGTAGGTGGGAGTATGGTCTCTGCAAAATGGCGCAAAGATACCACTATCTTGGACTATTTTAATGTTATTAATGATAATTGGATCAAGTAATGTATTAGAGAATGGGCGCGTCGGTGCTTGGATTAGCTGGTGGAACCCATGTGTATTGATAATGTCACGTAAATTATGCTTGGCTATATCGAGTGGATCATCATTGAGGTCGCCAACTATCATAATAGTTTTATTTGGGTTCAGATCTCGAACATTATCGAAAATATCTAATATAGTCTGCCATTTGTCAATGGCTGTATTGGGCGGGCGATAGATAACACATACTAGAAGCTCTGGGTGGTCATGGATCTCTATCCAGATCATTTCAATATGTAAGCTTTCGTACTCAGTTCGAGGAATAGCAGCGATTTTGTCTGATACATAAATACAAACTCCTCCCCCACGCCTGTAGGCGATCTCTACGATAAGGCTCTTAAAGTCCTTGCAATTAATTAAATCGGTGTTAATAGTTGGAGTTACATGACTTTCAGTTACAGCTACAATATCAAATGTGGACAGATTAGCCTCAACTAGGTGGATTTGTCTTTGAGGCCGCAGACATTTATATGAATAATGGAAATATCATTACCGGCGGTGGGGCCCCAGATTTATTTCAACATCGCCAGCCAGCAAAAGGACATATTAGAAGAGACCCCATGCATACCATTAAATTCAAGGCTACCCCTTTATGTGGTAGGTTACATCTAAATAGCATGTTCAAAACATTTTCAAAAACCCATATTATAACATTTTGTTAAGACCGTCACAACTCATGAATATAACCTTTCTTTAATATATGTGAGAATCTCCCCTATCAAAGCTCGGACGCTATCTTGCGAAAGCGGACAGAGTCAACAGTGTAACTATATATAAACGAAATTTGACATCTGAAGTATAGTACATTGAAGTGTATATAAATTAGATGTCAAGACCGAACGCTTGGCCAAGGTATCCAAATGCATTTACCCATTCATATAATAAATAATTTGTAGTATTTTAATAATTAAAAAAACCAGCCTAATTTGATAATCATAGAATCATTGTATTCACTGAGAAAAACAAAATGACAGCATCGATAAACACACCGTACCGTCAGGACCATCGCAGACACGACCATCACGTTCCTTATTTTTATGTCATCGGAAGCTGCGCATTTCTTGACATTAGAGATGCTGTATGATTTTAAGTGTCCTACTAAAGTATTTTGTGTTATCATTAGACCTTCCTTTGCACAACATCAGCGAAATTCGCATTTTTATGCTATTTCAGGTCAAGACCATAACATTTTGTCAAGACCGTCACATACCACATTGAATTCTTGTTTTGGATTCATACAATCTTTACTTTCACAGCTAACGAGTGAATAGATTACTCATTAACGAACCTTTCTATCTTTAGCTATGCCCCGCCCATCTCTAGCTAACTAAGCTCCACCCACATCTCGCTCGTGTTGGCATCAATCGATCGCTGCACTCGCTGAATCTCATTTTCCAGAAAGCTATACAGGTAACCTGTTGAATAATTTGAAACTAATTTGACTAGTCGCTGTTGTGGCTATAGACAGCAATATGGCCCAGTCAAATTAGTTTCAAAATATTCAACAGAATATTTACTAAATAGCAGACTTACAATTCGTACGCGTCGGACTATTCAGCTGTTAAGACCGACTAAATCGAGTCATTCATGCTGTAATTGTTTATGACGTCATCCTACACGTCACGTAGCTGATTATGACGTCATGGGATTTGATGGATAAACTGGAAAGGTCAATTGTCCTTATAGATATTCTTGATAAAGTAGCGCGGATATTCACGTTAGTTTGGATAAGATCTCCCCTGATACCGTGTGGTCGTCTTGACTAGCTCAATGGGAATAGGAGTAGTGAGGACATACTTTTCAGCAAATGGATTAAGATTAAGCATGGCGAGTTATCAAGTCATCCTCTGCAGCCAACCCAGCGGGCACATGACGTTATTTCACCGTTGAAATCACGTCATGATGTGATTTCAACGTGGATTCAACGATTGAAACAACGTCATGTGTCTGTTGGGAAGTCAAATGAATAAAAAATCATATAATTATATATTAAAAGTAAACCGTTTGAAATTTTACATTTCAGAACCTATACTTTTGGTACGCTTTCCTGAAATTTGACCCAAATATGTTCCATAAATGAAATAGTTTTGTTAGGCCTGAGAGTGCGATAGCGAGGGTACCAGGAGTATCGGTTTATAAATTTGGCCTGCACGATGAATCTGAATCGAAGAATGTTTTCACAACACTTGACAGAAAGAACGCTAATATTTTCACCTTCCTGCCATTCTATACACAAATGTTTCCATACAGCTTTCAAAACATCCCAGACTAGCAGGCATCCCAGTTTCATCAGGATTTCTTTAGAGCGCACAGAATTTTGCCAGCATTCTCGTCTGCCCGTATGCGCGTTCTGCGGCGAGAATGACAGAAAGCAGACTCCCGTTTGGTTAATTGAGGTGATTGATTCGCTAGTGTTGAACTGTATGGGAATACAAGCGGACACGTTCTCATGGGAGAATTTGACGCACTGTCAGACCTGCTCTAGCCCTTCAATTAAAGGCCACCTTATAGTTCTGGTCCAGAGAAAGGTGGTTTCACAAGAGTGTGGTAGACCACTTGTCTTAA
This sequence comes from Chaetoderma sp. LZ-2023a, assembly GCA_034401795.1. Lineage (NCBI taxonomy): Eukaryota > Metazoa > Mollusca > Caudofoveata > Chaetodermatida > Chaetodermatidae > Chaetoderma > Chaetoderma sp. LZ-2023a. Next base: position 57,542,981 of record CM067375.1, read on the forward strand.
AACATCTTGTATCTTGTAGGTGACTACTGTTTTAGCGGTTGCGAAAGAAAATGGACCTTTACATGTTATCCATTCATCATGTGATTCGTCATATCACGTCATAATCAACTACGTGACGTGTGGGATGACGTCATAATCATGACGCCATGAATGACTCAATTTGGTCCGTCTTAAACGCTTAATAGTCCGACACGTTGTACGAATTGTATGTCTTTACTAGGTAATAAACTTGCTATTGGTAGTAACAGCGCCCAGTTAAATTAGTTTCAAAATATTAAACAGCATACCTGTATGGTTGTCTAGAAATTGATAGTCAGTGAGCTCAGGGATCGATCGACCCCAACACGAGTGAGGTGTGGGCGGAGCTTAGCTTGAGATGGGCGGGCCATAGCTAAAACTGGAAAGGTCTATTGGCTTAATTTTGAGATATAAATGTGTATAATCTGTGTGTTGTCTCCTAATAATAATGATGCTACTAATACAACTGTGATGATTGTCTATAACTACAGGGTAGATGAAAATCCGTATATTAAACGACACAGCGAGAGGACGGGAGATATGGGAGACGGTGAGAGTTCAGGTGAGAGAACCAGTGGCAGAAAGATAACGAAGAAGAAAAAGAAGAAGAAGAAGAAGAACGAGAGGGAGTGAGGGAGGGACGGTGGGAGAGAGAAGAGAGAGAGAGAAAGAATTTTATCTTATCTTAAATATTGCCAATTTTCAACACTTTATGATGTCAGTTTCAGAATGCATCACCACTTATGATGTCATGAACTTCGTTATTGTTACGTCATAATTAATCTGCGCATTAAGACTAAAACATGATGTTCGCGCGGGCGATACCGTGTAGTATTGCTCTTGCATGAGGGAAATACCAGATCATATAAAACTGATCTTAACCAATCAAATAACAGCATATGGTCATGTGACATTGCTGAAAGGGGGGGGGGGGGGGGTAATAATAATATTTACCTTGTCCTTTGAACTGGCTGTATCCTTGTGGACTCAGTGCGGCCATGTTACCGTACGCTGTATTCCATGCGGCAAATTCCGGACTCATGTACGAGTGATACGGCGTTAGGGACGCTCCTCTGCTGATGGGACTACTAAACCCACTGTCCGGCCTACCGACTGGACTCCCACACGTCATCGGTGAGGTAGGTGTGTGAGGTGTGAATGCGGCCATCCTAGGCGTCATGGAATGGTGGTGATAATGCGATGCGGCGGTGTATCCTGAATCCGGGGGCATTGTCCACATAGAAGAGTTTGGCACAGGTGATGAGGCTGATGTAGGTGCTGGTGATTGGGCAACAGGATTGGATGATACGTACTGCATGGGCAGCATAGTCCGCGTGGTGGGCACGTATAGCGGGCTACTTGCGGCGTGTGGCAGTAAACTATTTCCGCATGCGCTGTCATGGTAGGCTGATGCTGCGGTGGGTATTCCTACGCTATGCACACTGTTTTGAAACATGACAGTAGGTTATGATGACCTTCTCGTGACACCGTTTGTACAATTCCAGGGAAGTGTGTTATTCAACCAACCTGTGAGCAATAATAATAATAATAATAATAATAATAATAATAATAATAATAATAATAATAACATAAAAAAATGATAATTTAAATTGAGAAAACCTTTCATATTTTTAAATTGTAATTTATGTTTAAAAAACTAGGATTTAGGCCTAAACTTAATGGCAAATAAAAACGTCAACACAGTATGGAACTACAGTAGGCTACATATGCACAGCGTCTAATTTAAATCATAGGATACGATAATAGTTAAAATTATGAATGACCGTTAACGATTTCACCCTAACACCAAAATTCTTTTCCTATTTACAAAATATTCTGTTGAGTATTTTGAAACTAAATTGACTGGAGGGTGTTGCTGCCTATGCCACGTTTCCTGTATAGTTATCTTGAAATTGAGATTGTCATCATTCAGAGTTCAAAGGGTTGAAGTAGAGATGACACTATTATATGATTGATTTATTTTCACAATAAGCCATAGGCCCTTGAGTGTACATTTATACGTGTACATATTGACAATTAAATTAGTATATATAAATATATATATATATATATATATATATATATATATATATATATATATATATATATATATATATATATATATATATATATATATATATATATATATATATATATCCTAACTAACTGTCGTTAACAAATACGTCACATGTTAGCTGACGTCACAATTATAATGACGTAGACTCTACCAAGAAAATCACAGTCCGCCACGAAATCTATGAATTGTATGTTTTTGATATAAAAAAAAGGTGAAAGTAATTTGACTGAGCTGTTTGGCAGCAAAAGCCCTCAATCGGAATTATTTTCTAAATATTCAACAGGTAACTGTACAATTACATTGAAATTATGAATCTTCAGATTTCAGTTTTAAAGGTAGCCTATATAAATAGTTTCCAACACGCGCAGAATGTGGGTGGGACATAGTTAGAAATGGGCGGGGCAATGCTAGAAATGGATTCGGCTAGCGAACCATTGCGCGATTGGTAATACGTCACGACTATATTAATTTTGAATTAGCGGCCATCATATCTTATCGGCGATTACAGTACCAATTTATGTATCGCCACGCGACTAATTATCGGCGTGTAAAATCAAATCAAGCATCGCCTTACCGTGTGCTATATTATTCCATGCTACCTATCTGAATCAGAGAGTTGAAAATTATAATTATGTAACCGCCTGGCTGCTGCATGCCACCAGTCAAATGTTTCAATGGGCAATACCTCTGGACATGCTGAATATTTTGGAAACAATTTGACTGAAAGTTGTTGGTGGCTTATCCACCAACAACCTTCAGTCAAATTGTTTTCAAAATATTCAGAATATCCAGAGCTAAACCCAATGTAAAATGTAGTCTGCACAAATTCAGCACGCAGTCTGTTAAAATCAGAGGAACATCATAAGGGATTTCTACTGTCTCCTACAGGCTTCTAAAACACACATCAGGATCACTGCGTAGACAATCACTTAACCATATGACGTCATGATTAATTACGTCACTAGTTTTGTTAACCGATGTTACGATCATAATGACGTATAACTCGTGAAAATCTAATAGGCCATCCAACTCGCGCAAAATGTGGGCAGAACATGGCTAGAAATGGGCGGGTCATTGCTAGAAATGGGCGGGGCATAGCTATAAATGGGCGGGACATAGCTAGATTTGGGTCTGGCATAGCTAGAAAGGCGGGACATAGCTATAAATGGGCTAGACATAGCTAGGAATAGGCTGAGCATGGCTAAAATGGGCGGGGCATAGCTAGAAATGGGTGGGGAATAGCATGAAGTGAGTTCCTCCATTGGATGATGGAAGATGACGTCATGCGTGAGAGCAACCCTACCCACCAGACCCCAATCGCTCACGACCCGACCATCGATGACCACTCTTCCTCATAGGCATCAACGGTTCCAGTTAAATAAGTTTTAAAATATCCAATATGATACCTACTGCTATTGTTTACAATTTTCCTTAAACATTGATTACGAAACTGGTACTTTTACTATCCCATACAATAGGCCCCAATAAGTTTCTTTAAAAATAACTACTTTACACAAATTGCTTGTGTTAATTACGTAATTAATTAACTAATTGGCTTTTAATGGGGGTGTTGAACTACATAAGCCTACTATAATTTTAACCAAAAACGACATAAATTAATAGTGGCAATGCACCGTCCCAATATACCATTTTGATAACTGTTCATTGGGACATTCGACTGGGTCATTTCTCAACGACACATGTTTAATATGTCATTAGTTCCTCCTTTGGCCAATGATACAGGGACAGATATTCAATCCTGACCAGGCGCAAGTCGATATCGAATTTGATGTTGGCCCTCTGCTCACTTAACCAACGCTCGTGGTGATACCGAATTCGATATTTGTCCCCGCGTCGGTTACCAACGGGTGTAGCGATATTGAATTTGATATTGGGCCCAGCGCCGTTGATCAACTGCTCAAACTCGACATTGAAGCGTTATGCATTCACCATCAGTGACCACAGTGTCATCCATCTCCACCCGTGAACGATAACTGTTTTAAACTGAAATGATGAAATTGGACTACAACTTTTGAAACTTTAAAAAACCAACAAAAAACCTGTAGTAAATTGTTAAAACCTACACTCTGCATGTTAGCCACTCTAGTCAAATTTTCGAACGGTTTCGCCATCAGGAAAATCATAGAGAGAGATGATAATCGCTTTTTATTTGTAACTATTTTAACCCTAAAATTTTCCAAGAATATTCCAATGGTCTAAAAGAAAACTGCAATTTGCAGACCAAGAGAATATTATTTTTGAAAATTTACCACTGGAGTGACCGGCTCGGTTATCGAGCCCAGTCATTCCAGTTGTAAATGGTAAAAAAATGTCTTCTTTTGGTCTGCAAATGGCCATTTCTCAAGACCACTGCAGATGACATTTTTTGGCTGATATGAGTGTTAAAGGGTTAAGCGTTCAATACTCTGCCTTATACTTGTATCAGCAAAAATATAACTGCTATGTTGAATATTGTGAGACGACTTCCAGGTATCCAAGCATAAATTATTTTCAAAAATATTAAAACACAGTCGATTAATGAGGTAATGGACCTTTCCATTTTAGCTATGACCCGCCCATCACTAGCTAAGCTCCACCCACACCTCGCCGTGTTTGGATTGATCGATACCCGAATGCCCTAGCTATCAATTTCCTGAAAACTATATAGGGAAGCTGTTGAATATTTTGTAACTAATTAGACTGGGTGTTGTTGCTGGCAGCAACAGCGCCCAGTCAAATTAGTTTCAAAATATTCAACAGAATATTTATTAAATAGTAACTAAAAGCAAACAACTTGTACAACAGCCCATATACCGTCATCAAATATGCGTTCGTGACGTACTTATCGACGTCATTCATGACGTCATTCATTATGATGTCATTGTACACACCACGCAGTTCATTATGACGTCATATGATGGGTGGGTACTCTGGAAGGGTGAATTAATTCAATAATTAATATAGATTAAGTGATATGATTATTAGCTAATCTATAGCTTACCTGTTGCCGCTTTGAATTCGTTCGAGTAGACAACTCGAGTGGTGTAGGGCCTATCAGATAAAATCGACAACTAAAATTATCAGTTGAATTAGTAACGGAAGTACACAAAGCAATACGCAGCGGATATATCGCCGGATTAATCTCGAAGTTTTGAGGGATTTGAAATTCTTCTGTTTACAAGATTTTCCGTTTCTGAACTGATAGCGTAGCGAAGGTAGTTCCGCGTTATAAGTCTCGTTAATTGTGAGACGTGAGTGGACGAGAAATGGTAACGCCCTCTGGAAAGGGGCGGGCTGATGGTTGGCTACGGCCGCTGATGCGTGCGGGAGTCAAGGATCCATCTCATAGTGTCATGTTCAGGACGAGAAGGTAGGTGGGTGTGTGCGGGGGTGGGGTGGGTGGGGGGGGGGAGGGGGTTGGGGTGGGGGGGGGGGGTGTAAGGTTGTTTTCGCAGATGTTTATTTTAGTAGAAGCTTAGTAAAAGATTGCGGTTCTTTAATAAATATACGTAACCTATCTTAACCGTGTCCCTGCTGAATTTCTGCAGATCTGCAGAACATTTTCCAAGGGGTTTTAACTGTAGATATGCTGAATAATTAGAAAACTATTTGACTGAAAGTCACCGACAGCTTTCAGTCAACTTGTTTTCGAAATATTCAGCAGGTCTAAAGTTATTTGCCATTGAAATTGTTGTCTGGTGCCATGTATGAGTCGGCCAGCTAAAGAAACACAAAGATTGCATAATGACATTTTATTATATGCCCTATTTACGACGACGCTGCATCATCCCGGGGACAAGGCAGCGATTTCAGTCAGATTATTTTCAAAATATTTAAATGCTTTCATAGGCCCGTATTCCCCATATATGTTATAACTACTGGACCTACTACAGCGATTTGAACGAAATTCGTTGCTGTTTGTGGAAAATGTACTGCGTGTGCGTGTGCGTGTGCGTGTGCGTGTGCGTGTGCGTGTGCGTGTGCGTGTGCGTGTGCGTGTGCGTGGGGGTGGGGGGGGTGGGGGGGGTAGAGGTGGGGGGGGGGTGATTAACAATTGAACCACTGTATACCGAAGGAAATAATTCGTTGAAATACTTTTGGGCAGCAGTTAAATTTGCTGTGTAATAGAAAGAAATTAGAAAATAAAAAATTAATATGTAGACTTAGGTAAATGTAAACCACGATCCCCTCCCCACCGCCTCCCCCATCAATCATCAGATCTCGCAATATTACTTCATAGGCAACTTGAATTAACTCACCTCCCCGCGCGTGTGTTGAAAGCGATCATCCAATAAAAACAGATGATTAACGGTCATTAGAGGTCAATTATGCAATAAAAACGTCACGGATTAAAGTGCTTTACAAACAAATAAACATAGGAACAACCTCCTTTAATCCCTAAACGCTCAATCTGACCAAAAAAAACATGACTCTGCAGTGGTCTTAAGAAATGTCCCTTTGAAGAGCAAGAGAAGACTACGTTTTGAAAAAATTACCGCTGGAATGACTGGCTCGGTATCAGAGCTAGTCATTCCAATGGCAAATTAAAAAAAAAGGTCTTCTCTTGTTCTGTAAATGGACGCTTTCTCGGAGAAAAGTTGAATTTTCTTGGACACATTTTATGATTAAATTGTTTATACGCGAACATTTGTTGTAATCCTGTGTGATGTTGCCTATATACTATAGCTAAAATTTTGAACCATGAATTCCCAGATTTTCAATTCCACTGTAACCATACAGGCAAATTGTTGCAAATTTCGAAACTAATTTAAGAAGAGCCTGCTGCTGAACAGCATCAGCCCAAACAAATTAGTCTCAAAATATTCAACAAAATATTTATTAAAATGTAAAGGCGTTTTCTGTCTTTCATGTTTCAAATTGGAAAAAAATATATAACATTGGCGTCATTAATACTAAATAAATTGGTAGCGTTTTTTGCTTTGGAAGTTTTCTTTTTGGGGTTTCGCCATTGTATCCATAATATCCGAATCTAAACTATTTCGACTAAATAACTTACCTGTTGCTTAAAAAATAATTGAGGCAACCATTTGTCATATACATCATCGCCATTGTCATAATAATAATTACTAACCCTCAAAGTTGCTGTTTAAGCTCATAGGAATGTATATATCCCAGGTGTCTCGGAGACCAAGCTAGCCTCTCACACCAACCACGTTCATATGAGGTACACAAATGTGTCCAGTAATCACTTAAACATTGAAATTCCAGTGATTTTATTCATAACAGTTATATGTGAAAGCTGTTGAATATTTTGAAACATATTTTACTAGGACCTGTTGCTGCCATAGGCAGCAACAGCTCTAGGCTAAATTAGTTTCAAAATCATTAGAATGTTTATTTAATTAAAAGTTCGTTAAGGGCATACAATTCGTATACTTCGTGACGGACTTTTCGATTTTCGTGACCGGTTATAATACGCCATTTTGATTGTGATGCCAAATAACATGCACCGTGTTTTTTACTATGACGTCAGATAACATGTAACGTATTTGATAATGACGTCAGATACCTGAGTGACAGATCACATCCCTCCATTAACTCTCCAGAAACTAGAATTTTTAGAAATTAATATTCAGATGTGTTACGACGACAGTTATAAACGATCATGCCTTGAATCAATAACTATATAAACAAATAAATCATAAATCAGGCTTGGCCCCGTTGTCCAGCGTAAGGTTGGACAAATATTGGATATTTGACGCGCCTTTCTTTGTCTGAGCGCAGAGCCGCACCGAGACGTTACGTATATCTGGACAAATAACTGATAACATGGGTGATAAATTACCATCTACTTGCAGGACGTTTACAGATTATCTTTCCACCCGCTGTGTGTCTAATTTTCTTAAAGTACCCACAAATGCGTTACGTTTGATTACAACGATGGGATTCTCATCCGTCCGTCCGTCCGTCCGTCCGCCCATCCATCCATCCATCCATCCATCCATCCATCCATCCATCCATCCATCCATCCATCCATCCATCCATCCATCCATCCATCCATCCATCCATCCATCCATCCATCCATCCATCCATCCATCCATCCATCCATCCATCCATCCATCCATCCATCCATCCATCCATCCATCCATCCATCCATCCATCCATCCATCCATCCATCCATCCATCCATCCATCCATCCATCCATCCATCCATCCATCCATCCATCCATCCATCCATCCATCCATCCATCCATCCATCCATCCATCCATCCATCCATCCATCCATCCATCCATCCATCTACCTACCCGCCCAGCCCCCTCCGCCCCCGCCCCCGCCCAGTCCCTCCCCGTCCACTCCCACACCACCCACCCCATTCACACCCACCCACACGCGCGCCCATCCATCCGCCCAGGTTCCGTGACCGGCACCTGTTTATGGCTTTGTTTTGACAAGCTATAGCTACGTTTACTATCAAGGTGTCAGTAATTGCTAAGCAAACGCAGCCCTCAGAATGTCCACAAGTAGCAACATGGATTAAATAATTACCTAATATCATACGACATAACAGTACTTGACAAAGCTTAGTGTATTGCCTATTTATTGAACTTTTTATTGGTTTGTAGAATTAACAATAAAGGTGGCAATTTCTAGATATTTCCCGCACATTTCTAGCTAAACTTTGCCCACTTTGCAAGCGTGTTGGAGTCAATTTGAAACCGTAAAACCTGCCTAAGGCAGCAATGACTTCCAATCAGTTTAATTCCAAAATGTTTAACAGAACATTTCTTATAGGCCCTATCATGTGCAAAATTGTACTTATGGGCGGTGTAGTATCACGTGACACTTATATGGCATTAATCTAACATATCATATCGGCGAAACGCTCGTGCTATTACTGCGCAAACAACAAAACTCATATACCAGGACAGACATGATCTCTTATTTATTATGATTCTTAGACCATACCACCAGAGTCAACAAATCTGCCTTCTATATATGTTATTGTAGTGTCGGATGCTTATACGATACAATGTTGGTACACAGACACCCCTTCCAGAAAACACTGGCATTTAATATTAACACTTTCACTGCTGAATCATTCAAATGATTTGTATTTTGGGTCGCTCCATAGGAATACACACCTGCAGCTTTTTCGCAGCTATCGTTCGTATGGAAAACAGCGACTGTTCATTTTGAAACAATGTTGCTGTTTTAAACGATCCCCACATTATTTTCTTAGGGTCATTTAAGATTTGTGTACCGACTTTTCGCTATATGATTTAAAAGGTTAGATGGTCTGGTTACAAGTAAATCAATTTACAAAAATAATTAATTTTGCAAAAAAGTAGTACGCGCACGTGCTCATTTAAACCGACGTATGCGCGAACGGAAACAGGCACGTGCGGCTCTTTTACAATATAGATCTCTTGGATATTGGTCCCTGCCCTGATATCGTTTGGATATTGGCGCAAATATGAGATTGGATATCGGTCCTGCGTCGTTGCTCACCAATGTCCAAATGCATATGTTAGTGTATAAAGAGGTATATTTCTATGTAGCAACAAATATACAAATTGTACCGTTGATCATTGGTCCTGCGCCGTTTATAAAACGACGCAGGATCAATAGTCAACGGCGCAATTTGTATTTAGCACGCTCCATAGGTATACATACCGGTAGCGTTTCCAATGCAGCAGTAATATGGTTAATTAGCCATATTCCGCCTAGATTCTACCGAACACCTCAGCTTATGTCACGACTTGTTCCGATTGAGAGAGTTTTCAGTCAAGTGCGTAAGCTGACATAAGGGCTGTCTGGGGCTGTGGTGTGAGTGGAGTGTGGGTGTGATCGTGGGTACTTAACGAGTTTACGAGCATATGTTTGCAAGTGTAGGATGATGAGAAGGTGGATGGGTGGAGGAGGGACGAAGGGTGTGGGGAGAGGCGATTTACCGTTCGTGCCGAAAATGATATGTAGTAGAGCTCATAGATATCTTAAGAAGTCTGCAAAAACTAGAAACTTATTAGTTAGTATAATTTTTAACACGATGCAAGAAATGTTCTATTGCACATTTAGAACATAATTGGACTGGAAGACACACAATTTTAGTTTCCTAAGACAGGAGGGGAGCGAGAGAGAGAGAGAGAGAGAGAGAGAGAGAGAGAGAGAGAGAGAGAGGGAGAGAGAGAGAAGGAGGGAGAGAGGGAGGGAGGGAGGGAGGGGGAGAGAGAGAGAGAGAGAGAGAGAGAGAGGGGCCTCGTTGCATACTGTTCAGAATTATTATGTAAAAGCCATATTTAACGTATAGATTTCTAAGTAGTCCCGATACTGGAGATACTTGGAGATTTGTAGAGATAATCTGATAGCTATATGTCAATCACAGCATGTCTAAACATCGCTCGTGCCTATTCTGATAAATCTGGATAAATCGTGTTAAAATATCTTCATTCGATTAGCTATCTCTTAAATAGGTGCAAATGTGGCAATCACGATTAACAACTTATTGAAAATGCGCTAACCAGATAAACAGCGTAAATACAGCGCGAGGGAACCAAACCCCATAGGCGTAGGACGTCATAATCAACCACATGACGTGTAGGATGACGTCATAATAAATTACAGCGCGAACGACTCGATTTAATCCATCTTAAACGTTTAATATTCCGACACGTTGTACGAATTGTATGTCTTTACTATTTAATAAACATTCTGTTGAATATTTTGAGATTAATTTGTCCGGGCGCTGTTGCTGCCATATGTAAATTAGTTTTAAAATATTCGCCATCTTACCTGTATAGATTACTGGAAATTGATAGTCAGGTCGGTCGGGGATCGATCGATCCAAACACGGTCGAAGTGTGAGTGGAGCTTAACCCGGGATGGGCGGGGCATTGCAGAAACTGGAAAGGTCCATTTTGATGCCGTAGAAGGATTTCCTATTTAATAAACATTATGTTGAATATTTGGAAACTAAATTTGACTGAGAGGTGTTGCTGCTATAGGCAGCAGCATCGCCTGCCTCGTCAAACTAGCTTCCAAATATTCAACAACTTATACCTATATAGTTACCTTGAAATAGGCATTCTGGGAATTCATGGTTTAAAGTATATAAATCTATCGCAACACGTTCACAACTTTGGCGGAGCTTAGCTAGAAATGGGCGGGACATAGCTAAAATTGACTCGGTCATTGTCAATATAAAGAGCATAGCAGAACTGGTAATATATATTATTGTTGTCATTTAACATTCGTCGTCGTCGTCGTCGTCGTCGTCGTCGTCGTCGTCGTCGTCGTCGTCGTCGTCGTCGTTGTTGTTGTTGTTGTTGCTGTCATCGTCGTCGTCGTCGGCGGCGGCGGCGGCGTTGTCGTCGTCGTTGTTGTCATACGTCTTAGTAAGGTTTTGGTAAAATAGAAGAGCTCAATGCTGTTCAAAAAATAATGTGGAAAGTTTCTGCGTATGTTGTAGGTTTTGGCCACGCGATGGGGTTGGGGTGGCGTAGTGCTGGCGGTGTTGCTGGTGGATTTTGGTTGAGTCCACATTAATATTATCTTCTGTTCTTTATGTCTTCGCCATAGAGAAGCTTCACAGAATCCGTGTCTGTTTAATGTCCGACCAGAGAAAATATGGCCAGTATTCAAGAGGTTAATTTATTTTCAATGTTTTGACACAGCACTGAATTGGCATGACATTAGAAATTAATGACTTCGACTAGAAATCGGACATTTCTGCATATTTTGATAAGAATGAGCACACTATTTTACATGGTCCATATCTCAAAGCGCTTATACGTGATTAACGCGCACGGATGCACTAGATAACGCCGCTAGAGATGTATTCTTGACATGGAATAGAACAATTTTCAGGAAGAAATTATTGGTTTGATTAGCGTCTATCGAGTCCCTGATTCCATAAACCATTCACGCCATGTGTAGGGTGGTTTTATTTCATTCTATTGTTGATAACTTCCCCAGTTTTTACACTGGTACCCATTTATACTCCTGGGTGGAGAGAGTAACGAGGAGTGAAGGAGATTGCCTATGTTTCCAGCGATTGCTCGCTCGTCAGCCACCTGATGGTCTGAGAGTCGAGTAGAAATGGAACCCCGCCTGGATGATAACAAGTCGACCACGCTAACATCACGGCTAATCGTCTCCCCCTTTACAATTTTCAGGAAATGGTGACAATTTATTTTATGAAAATTCACCAGTGGTAACTGTAACCGGTTAAAAGGGCTAGTTATATCTTATATCAGCAATAGGCCTAACCAGCATCGACAGCATTACGATGGAATTCCCACAAACCAACCCCCCCCCCCCCCCCGAGCGCGTCCCAGGGCTAGTAAAACCGAAAGTAACCGGCTAGCCCACATAGAGTTTCAGCGGATAGCGGATCCACACGAAACATTGATGTAATTTAGTTTTTTATTTTTGTAAAATTCTCAGAGGTATAATTACATATTTAAAATACATCCTTGTTCCTAGCTCCAGTCAATCAAGCGGACATTAACACATTAAACACATAATTATCACGGTAAAATTTTTACAAAAAGTAATCCAGAAATATGCAGAAAATTGATATCGCGTTCTTTTGATGTTAGTATTGTGATAATGTTGGCATTGTTCATCATATGAACATTGGTGTCAATTCCCCTTTCCGCTGTATCAATCCATCCATCATATGGCGTCATAATCAACTACGTGACGCACAGGATGACATCACAATCAATGACGTCATGAATGACGTAGATAAGTACGTAACGAACGCATAGATGAAAACGGACTATGCGTTGTTGTAAAAATTGTGGAACTAATTTGACTGGGCGCATAGGCAGCAACAGCACCCAGTAAAATTAGTTACAAAATATTCAACAACTTAGCTTTATAATTTTCAGGAAATTGATAATCAGGGCATTCGGTGATCGATCAATCCCAACACGGCGAAGTGTGGGTGGAGCTTAACTAGTAATTGGCGGGGCATAGCTAAAACTGAAAAGGTCCATTTTCGACACACTTTCGCACATGATGAAGCGCATTTATATGTGAAAGATTTTTAAAATTATTAATGTTCAGTTTTAAGTAACACCACTTTTAAAGCTGTCGGCATATACATAGCAAATACAAAGCCAGGAGAGGATGGCATTGCATAAATCTGCTAAGCGTGCTACAAGGTGTCCTCAAGAAAGCAGGACTCAGTGCACTCAAGTCAAGGATGGACCTGAGGAAGCTAAGGATGTCGGCTGAGGACAAGAAACGGTGGGCAAAAGCGAAGAAGGACTGATTGCAGTTGTAGGATGTTTCTACTACCACTGCCGCAGAATACAGTAATCATACATACATATACATATATTAACACAAGTGTTAAAATAGCATATAATTCTCCTTCCCATAGCTTGTTATTGATTAATACACATCACTTCTTGCCGGGTTGCTCACGATCGAGTTGCAATATCATATTAAATTGTCTGCAAATTAGGAACTTTGTTTGTTGACTACTTTTAGCATTGCGGTAAATCCTTTTCCAAAAACATTACCGCGGAGAAAATTTGAATTTTTTTTGCTGAGAAATGTCACCCTTGGACAGTTTTAAATGTATGGTCATAAATGTGATTTTGTTCTTGCTCGTAAAGCAATTTGATTAATTACCATCTGTAACCGCAACAGTCTCCCAACACGTGTTTGGTGCTCGATCTGACGCCAGCTTCTTGTGGCAAGTGTTTTAATTGGCCTGCTGCTAGTCGACGTCATGGGGGTCGTTTCACGCGCTCCTTGAACTTTGTCGTCTGCTTATTACGTACATATCGTCTGTGTACGTCGGCCTACAAGTAGTAGACGGCGGATAATGTTGTGGATATTTGAATGACTGGGCCGGCTGGCTGATCAGTTGAAGAAGAAATGGAGCAATTTACCGACATCTCCTTCGAAGCTAGATGGTCGGTTCGCGTTCTAAGTTTCTTCTGACATAAGTCTGACCTCACATGCGCGGTTATCTTCTGGAGGGAAGGGTCTCACGCGTAGAACCTGTCGTCTGCTCTAATTAACATAGTTCCGGTCATTTGTCGGCTGTTTGATTATGAAACAGGACAAATATTTGAAGATTTCAGAAGTGGAAATTAAGGATGACACTTAAGCATTTGATCATGTTATGTATGCTCAGATGAACCGTGTTTACGGCATGTTATAAATAACTATCTGAGTCTCCTGACTGTTGACCAATAATCTGACTGAGAGAGTCTCATATATTTAAAAAAAATTAAAAGATTTCATTATATATAGTCTTCATGGTGAATGCACACAGTTTCAATGAACGCAGAACGAAACGGCAGCCGATTGATTAATTGAACAAACAGGCCATTACTTCCAATTAGTTGTCTGGAATTTCAGGTCCGTTGGAGCGATTGCCCGATGGCGGATGCGCGCGCACCCCTGGAGATGGGAAGACAGGAAAGCTACCCTCACCAGTAATTAAAATCACACCACGTGACAGTAATAGCCTATTTTATGTTAACTGTAGGAACCCCTTTCAAACTGAACTCTCGGGTAGCTGAATAACGTCAGAGAGCGAAAGGTGGAAATTTGCTAGACATCTGCATCACAATTGGACTGAAAGTTGTTGCAGCAACATCCTTCAGATAAACTGTTATAAAAATATTCAACAATAGTTAAACTATATCGCTTTGTACTATTGCTGACATTTATAACGCATTGAAGTAAGTTAATGACTTTTGCAAGCCACCAGACGGTAATTTCTATGGCCAATAACTCTGGATCCGGCTTAATACTTTGAAAACAATTTGACTGAAAGTTGTTGGTGGCTATACCACCAACAACTTTCAGTCAAATTGTTTTCAAAACATTAAGCTAATATCCAGAGTTAAAAGCATGGAAAATATAGTCTGTATACATTCAGCCGGCAGACAGTTAATGTCGGATATTTCTTGAGGTTTGTAAGTTTCTAAACATAAAATAATTGTGTATGATTGGACTCCTGTGAAGAGTGAGTTCGGAGAAGACAGTTACGCCAAGGAAACCCATATGCATCGGCGCGCATTATGACGATAGAGCTGATAAGACGGCTAATTTCACAGGAAGACCGGCTAAAACTGTCCATCAATCAATTAAGCTCATTTTAGATTATAACATTTATTATTACCCGGGAGAGAATATAACTTACTTTTTCTAATAAAACATATGCCCAATCTCAATAGGAAATGAAACTCGACGGGTTCAACTTTAGCTATGCTCCGCCCATTTATAGCTAGATGACGTCCACTATGTTACACAATATTCAATATAATGTTCATTATATTTTTAATTCATCAATTACGACTGTTAATCTCGGACATTTGCTTCTTTTGTGTCGGATCTAACTTATTTGATTGTGACGTCAGGTAACACGTGGTGTATTTTAGTTATGACGAGTAATACTTGAGTGACAGGTCGGATCCTCCCACTGAAAGATTGAATTCGTAATTTACTATTTTAGTATGACTGTTTCGCTAATTTCGATCTTCCTGGAGGACTTAGGGCCTACTTGAAAGATATGCGTGTTTTAGACCCAGAACCCGTGGACCGGACCAGTGGCCCTTCAGTTTTTAATGGAAATCTTATGTTAAAATGCATTCTCAGTACATTTATTTTCTGGATTTAAAAATACACCCATAGCCGCGATTAAGGAACGATATTGTCACCCATACCAGCTCCTTCTCCAGCAAGTACCACGCTTCCCTTGATTGATGGGCAGTGCTTTGAACCCTTGATAGTCTAATTTGATCAAGAAATTGGAGATATTTGCATGGTGAATGTCCACTTGCAGACCAAAAGGAGAGGGAAAGTGGGTGCAGAGGTACACAACGTACTAAAACATGTAAAAGAAAACGAAAATTTATCATTGGAATGACTGGCTCGGTTATCGAGCCGGTCATTCAGGTGGCAAATTGTCCCAAAAAATATTCTTTTCCCTGCTTACAAATGGACATTCCCCCATGATACGCCGCTTTTGGCCCGTTTGAAAACTTAGGCGTGGTCTCACTAGAGAGTTAATTAGGAATAACGCCATACTTCAGTATGGCGTTATTCCTGATTCACTCTCTAGTGAGAACACGGCCTATTTAAAGCGTTAAGATATCATTGGATTCGTCGTAGAGTTCTCAATTTTTAAGCCGCGGTACGCTAGCGAGTATCGCTGCTCTTCACCCATCCTATGGCAGCTATAGTACGGGGGATCCCGATCATGCCATGGTCGCATGCCTCGTTAAAGCAAATTGGAATCATTCCGGATCAAGAGATTTTCTTCAAGTAACCGAACTCTAATTTAAAGGCCCCGCTACTATGTTTTTAGTGAATAATTTTGGGAGGGAAAAATGTTTAGAGGTATATGTGGAAGTATACCTCTAATCATATGAACGTTGTTTGGTTTGACTCATTACTAGGGAAGTTAGTTTTAGTTGCTATTCGCATCTAGTATACGGTACAGTCCGGCTCAGAAGTAACTTAACATGTTTTCAAAAAATAAAAAAATTTGAACATGATGTAAGAAATGTTCTGTTGAATATTTTTAGCATAATTGGATTAGAAAACATTGCTGCGTATTATCTTAAAATTATTGAACAGTAGGTTTTTATTTTGTTTCGGAAGTTATTTCTGAGCCGTAGTGTCAGTCGGCTTGACGGTCGGTTGACGACTGGATGCCAGATTGTTGATATTTTTGGCAAGTATTTGTGCAAATGGTATGTAGGCTTGTAATCGTGAATAGAACAAAGGCGTTTAGATATACGGATTGTAATAAAATGAGAGTAATTATTTTTTTGTTGCTGCCAAGTTTTGTTTTACTTTGCCAAAGACGTATTTACTAATCAGGGCATTCGTTTATGCGCGTTCCTCCATTATCGTTTGAAAACATTGGGAACTTTTCTTTAAGGAAGGCAATAACAACGCCCAAATAATTGATACCGTCTACAGAAGTAATGTAAGTAACTAATTGAAAATAATAAGTAAAACTCCTTTGAAGAATTCTTTGCAGCACCAGCAACCGGCGCCATATTGTAGCCGTTCCTCTTTACCTCTCAACCTGGGAAGCATCTCTGGGTAGATAAGTCGTCTGCCTGGCAACAAAGAACTCTACCGAGTTTACTATAACAAAAAACTAACACGTCTGCCACTTTTATGATGTCAATTAAATACTGGCAGCCATTTTGTACCATTTGGCGAGTTGTGTCAGATGCGGGGCTCAATCTTGTCTTAAACGACCACCTCCATGGGAGCCAGTATATATTCACTGAAGACTGGTGGTGCGTTTGATGTAAGTCGCTTGCCATAAAATATTACTTTTGTGGTAATAATATCGTAGTGCTTTGAGACAGGTGCTCTTACGACTACCCTGTCATAAAGGACCCAATTTTAGGACCCCTAAATGAGAGGCGGTCTCTTGAACGAGTTTGGCTATACTTATCCGATTGCAGCCGTATTAATATCGGTTTATCATGGATATCGGCTGCTCGGTCCATTTTCGCACGCGCAAATCTTTTCCGTCAATGGCGGCGACTCGATAACAATCCCATCATCCTTTCTGCAGTGACGCAAAAGGTCGCTAGGTCGGCTCTCTTGGAGCCTGATATTCTGGCGAATAAAATCTGGTAAGTAATTTGTGCGATTTGATACGGAGATATGAAGGGAAATAACGACATGTGCCGCGCATAAAGAACGATAACGCGAAAACAAGCGAACACAATAAACAAAGGTATGTAGAAATAATGAGGCCGGTTTCATTTTCCCAGTGGGTATTTCTGTCAATAAAGTAAGCTGCACGAAAAACAAAACGTCAATTTGAGCGGAGTAAGTGCGCGCCTGCTCCAGTAATTCAATTAAATTCGCCATAAGGTTGAATGGCGGTGCCGTTAAGATAACGTGTGTCCTGAGCCAAATGTCAGTCAGTGCAATAAAGGACATTAAATAGAAACTGACAGAAATATATTAAACTCACGAATTATCTCCTCGCTGCCCAAGACATCGCCGTAAATTTCCCAGACTCCCCGCACACCTCCCAACGCCCCATGCCCTTCCTCCGCCCCTGCTCCTCATCCGGCTCCTGCTCCTGCTCATGGCTTAAACAAACTCATCTTCCTGCTTCTCCTCCTACTCCTTCTCTTCTTCTTTCCCATCCGGCTCGTCGTCGTCGTCGTCGTCGTCGCCGCCGCCGCCGTCGTCGCTCGACCGACTTGTAGTAATGGCGAATGGCACGTGAAAATTTGACAGTATAGCCCTAGCTGCTAATCGACACCGCAAAATCTGCAAGAAGAGCCACGTCGCTAGGAACCCACTCTAAACAATTTGTTCAAGTCAATTAAATCTGGTGAGAATTTTATACGTGAGGGATGCGCTAGAAACGATGCAGAAAATAAGATACTCATCTTTTACCCATCCAGGTGACGGACCTGATCTGGGTAGGTTACTAGAATGAACATGTTTAACCCTCTAATGTCTACTTTTATTTAAGAATATCAGGATATTTCCTTATTGAATGTCCATTTGCAGGTCAAGAGAAGACTATTTTTGAAATTTTACCGCTGGAATGGCTGGTTCGGTTACCGAGCCAGGCATTTCTGTGGTAAAATTTCAAAAATAGTCTTCTCGTGGCCTGCAAATGGACGTTCCTCAACACCCGTCCAGAGGCCGTTTGTGGCCGGCTTCGTCAAGAAAGGGTTAATAGGCCACCTGGCTTGCGAGACTAAGATATTGTGGTTCACTACCAGGGGTGGTTGAGAGGAACCACAATGCTCTTGTGTCATAAATAATCGCGGGATAAGATCTGCCACCCATCATCATAACTATGAATATCAGTCATTCCGTACCCAAACCAAACCGTACCGGTCAATCCGTACCCAGCCTATTGGAGAACCCGTACCCTAGTTTTGGGAAATTCGTACCCTAAATCTGGATATTCCGTACCTAAATAATTGCAAATTCCGTACCATCGTAATGGTTAATCCGTACCATAGTGTTCTGAACATAATTGAAAGTCAGCAATGTCTTCCCATTCAATTATGTTGGAAATGTGTTTCTAATTTGTATTGTAGGTCGAATTGTTATTAGATCGCTCAAAATAAATTAATAACTAATTCATAGTGTTGTTAATTATACCAGTTTCTGATTTTACCAATTGCCAATTTCGAGTAAAGATTTTCTCCGTGAATACGTATATATTATCTCTTAATATATATGTAATGGATTCTCCTCTAAAGTATTGGATATTCCGTACCCATCTATTGGATATTCCGTACCCATCTATTGGATATTCCGTACCCATCTATTGGATATTCCGTACCCATCTATTGGATATTCCGTACCCATCTATTGGATATGCGGTTCCGGATACGGAATAATCAATAGATGGGTACGGAATATCCAATAGGTTAGGTACGGATACTCCAAAATTAAGGTATGGATTAACCAATATCAAGGTACGGAATGTCCAAAAATATGGTACGGAATAACGGGTAAGGAATTGCTAGGGTACGGATTGACTACATACCATAATTATAATACGTCACTTGTTAGCTGACGTCACAATAAAAAACGTGGGTAAGTTATGAAAGTAGCGAATGTCAGACATTAAGTATCTAAATAGGGAAATCCAGCTTTAGCTATGCCCCGCCCATCGCTAGCTAAGCTCCAACCACGCGTTGTACGTGTTGAGATTGATCGACCCCCTGTAATTTCCAGAAAACTATACAGGTAAGCTGTTGAATATTCCGATTTCAAATTAGTTTCAGAATATGCAACATCATAGGCGTACGTCTGATATTTGACATAGAGGCGCGCTATAGCCAATTGGATAATGGTTCTGCGCCGTTGACACACAGGATCGCCAATAAGAAATTTGCTACTGGTTTTTGCGCCGATGACAAACTGGTGCGTCAATATCCAATGTAGGTTTCCAGTTTTAGCTATGCCCCGCCCATCTCTATCTACCTATCTATCTAAGCTCCACCCACTCTTCGCCGTGTTGGAATTGATCGATCCCCAAATGCCCTAACCATCAATTTCCTGGAAACTCTACAGGTAAGCTGTTGAATATTTTGTAAATAATTTTACTGGATCAGCAACAGCGCCCAGTCAAATTAGTTTCAAAATATTCAACAGAATAATTTTTTGAATAGTCTGTCTTCAAATATGCGTTCGTGACGTACTTATCAACATCATTCATGACGTCATTCATTATGATGTCAATTTACACGTCGCGTAGTTGATTATAACGTCATATGATGGATTGATAAAGAGGAAGGTCCATTGGCTGCCTTGTTGGCCGTTGACAAAGGTTCTGTCTCGTTAACCAACTGTTGTTAATAGCAATACGTAATAGCAATGTACATCAATCCTCACTCATCTTCTGTTTCCATTGCAGGTGCGATCGACATTGAGACGAAGTAGTCGAGACTGCATTGTAAGGGAGGTAATTCTTTCCCAATTTCACCAGGCTACGCAGAGTTATCTAGGACACGGCTACGTGGGAATACGCGTTTGATACATCCTGGCGGTAGGGGTGGGAGTGGAGTTGGCGGGGGGTGGTGGATAGGTTGGGTGGGAGGGGTAGTGACAGGTGTGGGGTACGTGAAAAATGTGGGTGGCTCTGAGATAGGGTGGGCCACCTCAATTTAGTTAGTCGGAAGTCTGTGCGGACAATTTAGAACAACTCTATGCTCTCAGACGCTATTTCCCACATCCTCAGGTAAACATGGCCGTTCATGTATTTGTATCATATTACGAATTATGAACCTTTAAAAGAATAGATCAGACAACATCCGATGAGTGTGGTGCTAAGAACATGATTACCTCCGAGAAATTTTATCAGGGTGAGGTGTGTGAGTGCTAAATCGCACCTCCCCCCCCCCCCCCACACACACACACACCACCACCACCACCACCCACCCGCCCATATGTGTTTGCGCCCACGGGTGTGCATCCGCATCATTTGGAGAGTGATGTCTTGCTATGTGTTCGTTCAGGTACAAGGGGTTAAATTTGTCATGCACCGCGAATGAGCCAGTGTATATGCCTAAGAGACCGGATCATATTATGATGTAGATGGCGGCTGATTCTCCGATGACCACGTTCATCTCGAGTATCTCTCCCAATAGACCTTTCCAGTTTTAGCTATGCTCCGCTCCCCCTCTAGCTAAACTCCACCCACACTTCGCGTTATTGGGATCGATCGATCGCTCAACTGCCTAATTATAAATTTCCAGAAACCTATACAGGTAAGCTGTTAAATATTTTGCAACTAATTTGACTGCTGCTGCTGTTTCTAAATATTAAATAGTAAAAAGACACAATTCGTACAACAACGCTTCCGTCACTAACTATGCGTTCTTATATACGTCATTCACAACGTCATTGATTATGACGTCATGATACCCCTTACGTAGTTGATTATGACGTCATATGATGGATGGATGAACGAACTGGAGTCCTCCATTAATAGAGGGGTCCATTTCTAGTTATGTCCCATCCATTTCTATCTATGCCCCTCCCATTTCTATCTATGCCCCTCCCATTTCTAGTTATGCTCTGCCCATTTCTATCTATGCCCCTCCCATTTCTAGTTATGCTCCGCCCGCTATTTTACTCGTGTTGGAATCAATTTGACACCTTGAAATCTGAATTCCCAGGATATAAATTTCAAGGTAACTATAGCCTACAGGTAATTAAGTTGTTGAATATTTGGGCGCTATTGTCTCACATGCAAATTATTTTTACAATATTCAATATAACGTTTATTAAATAGCAAATTAATCAAAGATATATAATTCGTACACTAGTGACATATTTTTTGATTTTCGTGACGGAGTTAAAAGGTCGTTATGATTATGACGTCAGCCAGATAATTAGTGACGTATTTGATTCCAGTTTATCCATCAATGATATGGCATCATAATCAACCACGTGACGTGTAGGTTGATGTCATATCCAATTACGTCATGAATGCATAATTAATGACGGACTAAGCGTCATTGTAACTGTATGGCTTTACTATTTAATAAACATGCTGTTAAATATTTTGAAACTAATGTGACTGGGCATTGTTGCTGCCAACCAAATACTTGTAAGAGGACTGTATATTACGTACCACAATGCCATGGTTGGGTGGAGTAGGGGCGCATTTCTCGATGCCTCCACCCCTCTCCCAGAACATATGTGTGTTACGCTCCTTACGTGACTATAAATATAGAAACATAGTCACTGTTACTGAGCAAAAAACTAGGTCTTAAAACAAAGGATTTAGGGGAGACAAATCGTCAACTGTCTTGAAAAACAACAATTTTATCTCCCCTGAACTCTGCACTGGACGACTTTTCACTGGCATCATGGATCGTCACCCATTGTTTCATTTCATTATCAAACTGACGTTTGTCTCTGGATACCGACGAGATAGAGCATGCAACTGATTTGTAATAATATATCACCTGTCCAGAATGACTAAGTGAGCTTATGCCTTGGCGGCTGTCCGTCCGTCCATCTGTCCACCGTCCATCTGTTCGTCAACTCTTTCTTTCAAATACTTCACAAGAACCACTTGGCCTATTTCAATTAAATGTGTCAGGAAGCATCCTTAATGCAGTGATATCTATGTTTGTTACAATGAAGCCAATCGGCCAATTTGGCCAGCGGCCAACTTGGATTTTGGCCGATTATTAGAAATGTCTTCTCTGAAACCGCTTGCGGGATCAATTCAAAACACATGAAACAGCATCCAGGACAGCAGCTGAAACTAGTTTGTTCAAGGGAATTTGATTGGCCAAATGCTTTAGTGGCCATCTTGGATGACGTAGTTTTCGCAAAAAAACCTTCTCCAGAACCACTGAACGGATCAGACCTAAATTTCGGAGATGTGATTGGGGCAAAGAGCCGTTAAAGTCTATTCAATACGCCGCGGTGGACCAATCAAAATGTAGCGTGCTTAGTGTCCATAATGAACTTTTTCATTTGATAAATTTTGAAGCCAAAATTTGCTTTATATAGGGGTTTGGGTTTGGTCATTTCAAACTCGCCCATTTGAAACTGCTGGACAAAGGGTTTGACAGCCATCTTAGATTTTTCTCCCATCGAAAAGCTCCCATACTAAAGCAATAGGAAATTTAGAATGTTTTCGTTTTGAGAACCAGTGGACTGATTTTTACCAAATTTGGTCAGAAACATCATTGGGTCATTTGGATCCAAGTTTGTTGAAAAATAGTCGATTGACCAATTTGCTCAGTGTCCATCTTGGAATTCTGGCTGATTTTTTTAGAAATGCCTTTAAAAATCTCCGAAACCCCTTACCGAATTGGTTTGAAACGCATGAAACATCATCTAAACCAAGAGCTGAACTAAGTCTATGCGAGGCGACATGATAGGATAAGTGCTTCGGCGGCCATCTTGGGTGAGATAGTTTTCACGCTAACGACATCTTCTCCAGAACCATGCAGGGAACAGGCTGAAATTCTGGAAATATTATTAGGGATTAATGTAATTAGTGTCTGCTCAATTGAAGGAAGTTCATAGTACAAAAACGTCCAGTAGTTCGCGAGATATCCGCAGATCCAGAATTTGATCCGATCCTGATCCGGATTCTTTTATCCAGATCATGGCCAATGTCTGGCAATCCGCTTGCACTGAAAGCTTCTGTGTTGTTTTAGAATTGGGTCAGTACCTTGTGAGATGCAGCTCCAGACAGGCAGGCAGACAGCCAGGAGGGAATACAGGCACGCCGGAAGGGAAGGCAGGCAGGTGGGCAGACGGGCAGGAGGCAGGTGGGCAGGCAGAACGACAGACATACAGATAGATAGACAGAAAATATTCCCCTTAGGCGGCAAGGGTACCACCACCGCCACCACCACCACCACCACCACCACCTACAACAACAACAACAACAACAACAACAACAACAACAACAACAACAACAACAACGGTAAATAACACCATTTAACCACTTTTGGCTTCATTATCATTATCACCGCAAATCATCATCATAAAAAACAACAACAACAACACCACCACCACCACCACCACCACCACCAACAACAACAACAACAACAACAACAACAACAACAATAACAACAACAACAACGTCGTCACCATCTTCATAGTTCGTTGTCACCGCCGTCAACATTATCACCAGCTTCACCAGCGTAAATCATCAGCATCAGTAATAGCAGCATCAATTTGTCATGTGTATGATCATCATTAGGCCTACCTATCGGAAAACAATAAAAAGGTCACCTTCATCATATATATAGCTGTATCAGCTTTGTTTATAAAAATGTGTGCTCCTCAAATAACCCTTGTAACCACATTCAAAATACAAATATCTCTAAATGCTTCTATTCTGCCTTTGTGGCTTAAACTGAGTCCTAAACTACCCCCTATGTGGTTTAAATTTGTGCAATATTTGTTACCTGGTCCTGGTTTATGTTTTAAACCACCTTACGGCAATCAGTTTAGCTTGTTACAATGTTTATTACTTGGTCTGTTACCGGGATTACATTTTGATATTTTCATAATGTTTCCCATTATCTTTCACAGAATTAATCTAAGCGCACATACCCTTAGAATGATAATATTTACCGTAGCGTTAAATTATTTTTATATTGGACTGGTATTTAAAGTCGGTCTAAATGCAGGTTTAAATCTACTAATAGCTAGACCAGGTTTAAATACCTAAACATGGTTTAACTAAACCGCCTTATTGAATTCCGCCCCATAAGTTCAGTCTACAGTTTATAGAGGTATGAGGGGGAATCCGGAAATGTACGAAGTAGTCTACTAAGTTGATAATAAATAAACAAATGCATTCTTTGAACATCATTCTGATTTATCTCATATTTATTGTCTCATGAACAAACGCTGACTGAGACAACTCTCTCTATAGCTGTCTCCCACCAGTTGCTTTCACATGCCATCCAGCTGACCACTCAGTCATAAATGAAGCTATACATGATGATCAGTTATCTCGGTTGATTTATCCCAATTCCAAAACTGACTTAACATATATTTATTATAGCGGCGAATCTATGCGATCCAGGCAATACAACCCCATGTGTTCTTTATAATCAGTTGAATCGCTAAGCCATCAACTGTATAATTCTAGTATTTTCTCGGCTCAATCTCAGGGTTGCTATACAAATAAGAGGTTGCGTTTTGTAAAAGCTAATTTAACAGGAACCTCAATCACAGCCTACCGGTCGGAGTCATGAATATCGTCATCTGACTGGGCGATCTCCTCGGAGTAACAAGACGACATTGGTCAGATGCAATGACTCAAATGGCTGTAATGGACTTTGTTTCTATAACCTTCCGCTAATCACACCCGTTCTTCAGCCTTCAGGGAAAGGGGTTCTCTCTACGAAGCCCGGAAAGTTTGCATACCACCAATCGCAATAATCTCTATCAATACAAGGGTGAGAGAAACTGGCATGGTCACCGGTGTAGCCATTGAAATGTGTAGGGGGATAGAGTCCCTATAGCTAACCTAAGCA
This sequence comes from Chaetoderma sp. LZ-2023a, assembly GCA_034401795.1. Classification (NCBI taxonomy): domain Eukaryota; kingdom Metazoa; phylum Mollusca; class Caudofoveata; order Chaetodermatida; family Chaetodermatidae; genus Chaetoderma; species Chaetoderma sp. LZ-2023a. Next base: position 57,568,547 of record CM067375.1, read on the forward strand.
CATGGCATCCGTTGCAGAAAACTGTGTGTCAAATAGGGCTGTAACGAACATTCGTTGGTTCGGAAAACCCTTTCACCGATGAATTCCCATATCTAATTTTAGGAAAACCATACAGGAAAACTGTTGAATATTTTGAAATTAATCTGACTAGAAGCTGTTGCTGCCTTAGGCAGCAACAGCTTCCAGTCAAATTAATTCCAAAATATTCAACTGGGTCAGTTTTATATCATAAGGAATTTACATTTTCAGGGATTTGAGGGTGAAAGGGCTAATAGGCAAGGAATCTTTGAACGCCCTCTAAGTGTGATTTACGAATATAGTCTAACATTTGTTGTCAGAACTTGACATTTGGTTTTTTTCTATCATTTAGCCAGTAAAGCCACGTTTCTTTAAATGTTATTTTCTTTTAGGAGTAATTTCTCGCATAGAATAGCGTATTAAAAAGGTTCGTGAACCAGTTCGTGGTTCAGACATCTGTATTGTGAACCGGTTCGGTTCGTGAAAATCCTCACGAACCTCAGCCCTAGTGTCAAACCAGTTCAACTGTTCGCTTGGTGTACATGTAAACCGTAGGCATTTTCTGTCCATGTGCTCAAACTGCATCTTGAGGCCAAAACTGCACCCCTCCAGTCTAATACTGGACCATATCAGTCCGGTTTACTCTTGGGCAACTTCACGCGATATCGGAGTGACAAGTGACTCACGCCCTGACTAATAAATTGCTGTACTGAACACGTTAGTGAAGATATTTTTGTTTGATATATTTTATGCGAAGGCCGAGATGCGAGTGTAGTACAACATTATGAAATTTCTTAATTACGCCGTTAAAGGTCTGGAATACTGGTCCTCAAACGGTAAAGTAACGGAGTGACGAAGAATATACACATATTTTTGGCCATGTCATTAAACACCCACACCATGTGCATTTAGACAAATTATGTTTAACATGGGCATAAGGTTTTCAAAACCATCGCAAGCAAGTTGGGGGCGACCTCTGGTGGCCTCATGGGAAAAAAAAAATCCAATATGGCCGCCACCGGAAAAAGTGAATGCCATATCTCAGCTCCTGTTAGCACTAGAGCCTTGTATAATACCACCTTTTCCATGTTTCTTGGTACGAGGAATCCGTTTCTGAGGTCGACTTTGTGTTTTAAGGTCATTTTCAAGGTCAAAGGTAATTTTCCAAGGTTATTTTAGTCGGAAATGTTCATAACTCTGGAACTAATCAACTTAGAAAGATGATCTGGGGTTCTAGAGCTCTGGTTCCGACACCAAGGAGTTAACTTTTCAAGTTTTCCAATTGTCAAAATGGCTACCACTATACATGAAAACAGCCCATGCTCAAGAAATAAATTTTTTGTATTCCTCCATCATTCGCGTAAAATGGATCTCTCTATCCCCCCATGGTCATTTTACCCCACCCACCCCACCCCCAACCCAGCGCCTCTGCCCGCTGTAATCGACCATACTAGTTCACAAATTTTCTGTGCTAATTATGGCATATTCCTCTCCGCTAGATGCTATTTTTTTCTGTCATGGTGTAGTTAGTGTTTGTGCTGTTCAACCATTATCCTCATAAGCTTTCTGAATTGGGGAAATCTTATGATCAGCGTCTCCAGGTACCCGGCTCTTATTGGATTGATGTGAATGTTCACCATACAAGGTTCAAGGCACTAAAGAGACTAGAACCTGACTGGTCTGCGTTCCAGGAGGGTAAGGAAGTTTACATCTCAAGACAGTCGGTGCATCTTTAGCAGAAACTGCTCGCCTTCAAGTGACAGAAGATGTGGTTCAGAAAATTGTGGACATCTCATGCTGCGCAACTACATTCTTCTGCAACAAATTCCGTTCAATGGGTCATTCAACTTAAATTGTCTAAATGAGCCTGTTGCCAAGTCTCTTCTGACCCTTCTAGATATCCTGCTCGAAGGGTCGAGCTCTATAACAGAAAAAGTGAAAGAGGATCAGGCCAGAATCAGTGCCAGAATCAGAGTGGCCTGCACCATCTCTCCGCTAATATGCAGCAACTATACCAAGCAGTCCATTCTGGTTCTCAATCTCTATCACTGGAAGGCGAGAGCGACTCCCTTTACTCTTTATGTGGGATTAAAGCTTCATGTTAATGATCGAAAGGAACCATCGGAACATTCCATGCGCTGGTCATTTCGGTGTCATATGATCGAGCCATGAACGTGAGAAACGGCTTTACCCGAGCTGTCTCAAAGCGGTGGGTTTAGGATGGAGTCGTCGTGCCTAACAACACCATGTGTAGAGTCTTTGCCACAAGTGCACTGGACAACCTTGACCAGTCGGGTCGCTATGAGTTCCATGGCACTGTCATAACACTGACACATCACCTCACTCATGACAACATGGATCTTCCTGAAGGCGCCACTATCCAGCTTCCTGACAACTACGCCATTGTGCCCTACATTGATGAATATGCTGGCGACATCACCCTTTCATCAAATCGCAACGGAGCAGGCAGGGCAACCTTTGCCGAAAATCTATGAACAGGGGTGCCTGAAGAAGCATGACTCAAGCATCTGTACATGGTCTTGGTAGAATATGGTGGAGAGCTGCAAGAAACGCCAATAACCTACTCTGGCTTCTTCTCCCGTGGCCAACGTACAGAAGATGTCAGACCAAGTGTGATAGATGGGATTTCCCATACCATCTATGAGAAGGCATCATCAATGGCCATGCAAAGGCATTCAATGCTAATGTCTAAGAAGGCTGTCGACGTAATAAATTCTGGCCAGATTCCAGTGATTGTAGGTGACTGTCCCCAGCAGAAGAAATGTCAGTGGGAGTACCCTGACGAGGTCGGTGAATAGAAGAGGGTGTGCTTCATGGGCTTCATCCACGGATCTGGAGGAGACCGGATGTTCTCCATAGCAAAAGTGGACTCCTCTGGCGTCGCAGCGTCCCTTCTAGGTGGCAATCACGTCAAACACACTCTGTACTCATACCAGCTTACTCTTGCCTGGCTCCATGTACTCACGGCTCAAGCATACAATGAGTACTGTCAAGAGGGCTATGGGCCTCGCAAGTCCATGAAGATGTGGGAGAAGAGACCCATTGCCAATGCTCCAACCATATGTTACTGGACAACAGTTAGAGGCTATCTCCTAATCAACTGCTGCTTTGTCAGAGGTCAGTGAGTGGGTGAGAGGCTACTGACTCTGAATGCCTGCGATCACATGTGCCCATGGTTCTTTGCCTTCGGAAACACAAACTATGCTCACTGGATGCCTGTCTTCTTGAAAGACATGGCACATCTGCCAGGGATCCATTCACGTGTCCATGAAGGTTTTATGGAGGGAGGTTCGCCGTGCAACGTGGCAGCAATAAGTTCTCCCTCATGGCACTTGATCAGAGCCAGGAGCATAGCATCAAATTGCTGAAGGAAGATATTGGAGCTAAGTGTCTCAATGGTCAGCAAGAGGAGAAGGAGGTCATCGAGCTCTCAAAACCTGAGGTGCTTAGGGTCATCAATGAATTTGAAAATTTGCATCAAACAAACATGTCAACTTAGAGCATCCAGAGTCTTCAGCTGTAAAACAGCGCAAGTTCCTGCAAGATCTCAAGGCCTTACTCAATCTTGTCAAGGAGAGAACAGTTGCCAACCCCTTCAAGGAGACAGGTCCAGAGCTCGTCGCATTGGACACTGGCAAAGTCATGGGTCCTGAGACCGTCAACTGTTTACGGGAAACGCCAAACATTGGCAAAGCCAGGTTCATGGGGTTCGTGTGGGATAGAATTGAAAATGCCTTTCTTTGATGTCATCCCAAGGGCCAACTTGTACACTTTCAGCAACCGGCCACCTGTGGGTGTGAAGAAGGGTGCTAACAAGTTGTGATCAGCAAAGGTAAATGCAGCACCAAGCTGTTTCTATCCCTGCAAGCACGAGCTGATGCTGACATAGATGACTTCATTCAGACATGAGAACAAACGTGAGCCTCCTTCCTTATCTGATCAGGGAAAAATCAGTTACCAAGTCGGCTTTTCTTGGCTGTTTGTCAGGTATGCCTGATCCTGGCCGCTCTCCAACAGCCAAGGAGGCCTCTGTTATTTTACTGGATATGTCAGCGGTCATTCATATCGTAAAGCCCCAGCGTGGCACTGTGTTCAGAGAGTGCACACAGATACACCTGGTGCCATTCCTGAGATCCAGATGACGCACAACACCACGAGAGTAGACGCAGTCTGGGACACATATCAAGATGCAAGTCTCAAATCACAAACTCGTGTCAAGTGGAGTGAAACTACAGGGTTGAGAAATAGGGTCTCAGCGCAGAAACCTCTGCCAAAGGTTGCCGAATGGCAAAAGTTCCTAAAAGAGTCTTATAACAAGGATGAGCAGTTTCAGTTCCTCAGCCAGCAACTGGAGAAAAATACCACTGGTGCAAATTATCATCTCTTCACCGCAAATTCTGACCATGTGCTCAGCAATAGACCGACGGACGTAACAGCATTGTCTCCATGCCATCATTCCATCAGCTGAATCTGTGAGAGCCATGGATCGGGTTTGGGTCAGGGAAGACATTCAGAGAGATCCCAATCTATCACATCTCTCAACAACATGACCTCAATGCTCCCAGCTACTCTCTTTGTTTCACGCATAAACAGGGTGTGATGTAACGTCAACAATGTTTGGAATAGGTAAAAAGACAACATGGAACGCGTGGGCCGTTTTTTCTGAGGTGACTGACGCGTTCATCGTCATCATCCAAGACCCGAACAGCCTCACACACAACTCACTGCACATGCGACGCCTGGAGCGCTTGACTGTGTTGATGTACAGCAAAAACTGTGACGTGGACTCGGTCAATGAAGCAAGGAAGTTGATGTTTACCGGCGGTCTTAAATCTCTTGAATCCATCCCACCAACCCAGCATGCATTGTTTCAGCACGTAAAGCGTACACTGCTCACTGCAGCATTCATCTGGAGGCAGCCTCTCTCCAAAGTCCCCAAGATACCAGACCCAAGTGAATGGTGTTGGGAATGGAATGACATAAACAAGGCATGGGTTCCATATTGGACCGATCTGCCAGATGCCAGCCAGGGATGCTCGCTGTTACTCCACTGTGGCTGTTTGGTCGCTTGCAAGGGCAACTGCAAGATATATCGAGCCGGAATCGCTGTAGTCCATTATGCAAGTGTGAAAGAAGCTGCGCAAACAATGATATGGAGACCTGGTCTATCCTATCCTTATTCGAAGTTTTGGTTCAAACGCTACAAGTTGAGCAATTACCAAAGGATCATATGAACACTGGTTAGAAGATTTCTTTGTCGTATTTGATGACTTGGAGCTGGCTGCACGCGCGGCAATCTTGAACTATGCGGTAATAGTTCATTGTTGCTGCTGAAATTACCTCTGACTAGTCCGTAACTTAAGTACTGTAATTAGCGATAATTTCGTTTATTTTTCTAGCCTGGCTTTAAACTGTCTGTTTATCATTGTTTTTATCTCAGTGCATATGTTATACCTGCCTTAAAGGTGCATATTCACACCAGAATGCTTGAAAATAAAATTGTTAAAATTGTATTCTTTTATAGTCATAAATTATGTGACTATATGTAATTAAACGAAATAAATCTTAACGTATGATGATTTCATTCCATATAAATTAATAAAATTTTTTAAGTTGCGAAATTGAAATAGAGGCTCGGCTATCAATAGATGGTTAATAAAATTGATTTATGCCCTGTCCGAGAACAGCACAGCCAGGTAAGTAGAGAACCGGTGAAGCGTTGGCGTGAAGTGGTGCCTGAAATCTGCGTCCCGAGTAGAAAAGAAGATATATTCAGTTCACAATCATCCATATGCCTTCCATTCCTTGGTCCAACGACCCATCAACTCCTCTAAAGAACCGACAGGGAATCGAACCCACAACCGGCGAGGACGCCTACCATAATAACCCACAAATGCGTCCACCACACCAACGTCGCAAGACTATTACGGTGTGGTGTGTGTGTGTGTGTGTGTGTGTGTGTGTGTGTGTGTGTGTGTGTGCGTGCGTGTGTGTGTGTGTGTGTGTGTGTGTGTGTGTTTGTTTGTGTGTGTGTGTGTGTGTGTGTGTGTGTGTGTGTGTGTGTGTGTGTGTGTGTGTGTGTGTGTGTGTGTGTGTGTGTGTGTGTGTGTGTGTGTGTGTATGTGTGTGTGTGTGTGTGGTGTGTGTGTTTGTGTGTGTGTGTGTGTGTGTGTGTGTGTGTGCGTGCGTGCGTGCGTGTGTGCGTGCGTGCGTGCGTGCGTACGTGCGTGCGTGCGTGCGTGGGGGGTGTTGGATAGAGGTCCGACACTGAGTTCTCAGGTCTAACCATAATAACTGTGAAGACTTACTTGCAAATTTGTTAGGGCGTCACTATCTCTTTAACCGGACTAGGGGGACCCATTTCCAGCTATACCACGCCCATTTCTAGCTAAGCCCCGTCCACATTGTTTGCTTGTTGGAATGTATTTGAAACTTTGAAACATAAATTCCCAGAATCTAAACTTTATGGTATCTATGCAGGAAAGCTGGTAAATATTTTTTATAATAGTTTTTACTGGAGACTGACTGTTGCTGTCTATGGCAATAAGAGCTCCCAGTAAAATTAGCTTCAGAACATTCAACAGAATGCTTAATAAATTGGAAATTCATCAAAGACATACAATTCATACAATTTCGTGAAGGACCTTGCAGCGTCGTGACGGACATCCGTCATTTTGAATATGACGTCAGTTAACATGTGACATTATTGATAATAATATCAGATACTTTAGTGACAGACCGGGTCTATCCGTTCAAACGTTTCACGAGCCGCCTTTCTTGCCACGGCCCGTTCCTTGACCACATGTGCTAGTACACGCTGATTTCTCGTAACACTAGGTAGGAATAGATTAATTATGACGTCATATATTTAAGTGGCAGATCAGATCCTTCCAGGTTACAGGGCCGGCACTGGGCTAATACAGGGCCGTATCGGCTTATTAACCTGCATGTTCAGGGAAGATAATACCGTAAATACCTGTAAATGTGCCGAAAATATCTTTATATTTCATTTGACAGTAACGTCATTCAAACAATTTATTTTGTAAATATTGGACTGATACCGAGATGAAAATCAGTTTTGCTACTAGTGAAGGTTCAATATAAAATCAGAATGCTTGATAGTGAAATTGTAAAAATTTGTTTTCATGTTAGAGACTTACATCGTGTACGTACGTCAATGTAATCAAACGTAATGGACCTCTCCAGATTTAGCTCTGCTCCGCCCATCTCTAGCTAATCTCCACCCACACCTCGCTCGTGCTGGGATTGATCGATCTCTCTGACTATCAATTTTCAGAAAACTGTACAGGTAAGCTGTTGACTAATTTGAAACTATTTTGACTGTGTGCTGTTGCTGCGGTCAGTCAAATTAGTTTCAAAATAGTCAATAGAATATTTATTAAATAGTAAAGGTACACAATTCGTACAACTTGACGGGCTATTAAGCGTTTATGACGGACTTAAATACACTGTTCATGACGCAACTGATTGTGACGTCAAGCTACATGTGACGTAATTCACAAATTATGCTTTCTTGACGAACTTATTTACGTCAGTCATGACGTCATTGATTATGATGTCAACCTTCACATCACGTAGTTGATTATGACGTCATATGCTTAATGAATAAACTGGAAAGGTCCGATGTTATCATATATTGATTTCATTAATCATGGAAAAGAAAATGATAACACTTATATGATTAAATTTGATCAAAATAAAAAACCTAATTTTCTTATTGAATTCCCATTAGCAGGCTTAGATAATACTATATTTGAAAATTGTCCAGCTGTAATGGCCATGTTCTCACTAGCCGAATATGGCGTTATTCCCGATTAAGTCTCTATAGTGAGAACACGGCCAATGGCTGACTCGACTATCAAACCAGTCATTCCAGCGGTAAAATTTCAAAAATAAGCGAAGTTGCGAAATTGAAATAGAGGCCCGTTTCATTACATAGGCCCACAGTTTAAGCTTCTAAAAGTGTATAATATAAGCAATTTTATTTTCAGAAATTTTACTGTGAATATGCACCTTTAATAATATTCAAATAATTAATGAAGAACTACAGGAAAAATCTGGGACTCGTTGTGCGAGGACTGGTATGAAAAACATGGAATTGATAGATCCGATCTGTCACTCATGTATATGACGTCATAATCAATTACGTCACATGTAAGGTGACGTCACAATACTAATTGGCATAGAATACTCCGTCATTAAGCTGGTGGTGACGCTGATGGTGCTGGTGCTGGGGTTGGTGTTGTTGGTAGTGGTGGTAATGATGATGATGATAATGATGACAGTGGTGATGGCGGTATTGGCTGTGGTGATGATGTGATGATGATGACGATGACGACGACGACGATGACGGCAGCGGCGGCGGCGGCGGTGGCGGCGGTGGTGATGCTCCTGTTGCTGCTGTTGGTTTTTGTTGTTGCTGTTGTTGGTGGTGGTGGTGGTGGTGGTGGTTATATAATTAAACGCACTGGCTCAGGATCTCCCAAGGTTGGGAGATATTTTTTATTTATTTTATTGTCTGAGATTTGTTATGTTTGTTTGATAGAGGCGGTATGGCCTATAAAATATGAATAATATATATCATTCATTCTGAAGGTTTTTGAAGAGTTAATTTCGAATTAACCAAGATGTCACGTAGATTGGAGTTTTTCTTAAAGGCTATCACTGGACGCAAATTGAGAGGTTTTTTCATTTTATCCTGCAATTTATGATATTCATCTTTCAAAATTTCAGAAATTTCAACATTTTTTCGATTGTATGTTAAAGTGAATGGAATAATTTCACGTTGATCAGCAAGACCAGGGTCCACGTTTATGCCACTCGGCCATTTTGTTTTCAGTTGCTTAATCCAAAATGATTCTCGAAGTTTTCTTTGTTTATCAGTCTCTTCGGCCGTAGCAGAAAGAGGCAGTTGCTCAATAGGCATAATTTCAAAGTGTCTATCGACAGAATGACCAGGAAGATTGAAATGTTGAGCTACGTTGGTGTCCTCGTCGTGTCTAATATCGCAAAGGTGTCTAGTTGCTCGCCATCTGAAAGGGCATTTTGTTTCACCGACATACTGCTTTTGGCATAATTTGCAAGATATTAAATAGATAACATTTTTAGAATCGCAATCTAAATTAGACTGAAGTTGGAATTTGCTTTTGTTCTGATAACTGACAAATGTTGACTGATTAGGTAGATAGAGGTCTAATTTACACCTCTTCTTTCCACATTTCTGAGATTGTCCTACGCCTATAATCGGACGATTGTGACGAATTTTGGTAGGCTTTTGATCGGCAGCCTTATCAGTAATAGTTTCCAAATCATGTAAAGTTTCGGATTTTATTTTGCGCAAAAATCGTGTTGAATATCCCCTCGGTTTGAGGGCTTTAAATAAGGTGGAACACGCAGATTCAAAATTCTTTCTATCACTAGAATTTCGGTGAAATCGGATAATCTGTGATTTGATAATACCTTTAAAAGTATGAGGTGGATGGAAAGATTTCTTATGCAGTAGTTGATGGGAATCGGTGGGCTTAAAGAATACTTTGTAATCAAGAAGCCCACTCGTGTTATAATTTACACCTTTGTAGAGAGTAACGTCCAAAAAGTCTACCGACGACTGGTCGATGTTGGCTTTAAGTTTGATGTTAGGATCGTGATTGTTCAAAATAGTGAAAAATTCATCAAACTCTTCCCTCGAATGATTCCAGATCATAAAAATATCATCGAGGTAACGGCGGTAAAATAAGGGCTGCTTAGGACATTTGTTAAGCGCATCTTCTTCCCACTCAGCTACATAGATGTTGGCAAAACTAGGACTAAAACGTTTACCCATAGCGCATCCACAGATTTGTTGGTAGATTTCGCCAGCGAATTCGAAATCATTGCCCTTTAAACTCAGCTCCAGGAGAGCTAATATTTCGCTAGTGGGCCTATTGTTATCGGGATATTTATCAAATGCTCTGCGAACAGAAGACAAACCCCTTTCGATGTCAATGTTTGTGTACATAGCATCGATGTCGAGGGTTATCAAGAGTGAGTTTGGAGGAACAGAAATTTTGGAGACCTCGGATAGGAAATCCTCAGTGTTGTTCAAAAAGCTGAAATGTCTATTCGCAATTGGTTGTAGGTGGTAATCAATAATTTCACTAATTCGATAAGATTCAGAGCCGCAATCAGAGATAATAGGTCGACCCGGTGGTATCATAGGGTCGGACCATGACTCAATAGGTTTATGAATTTTTGGCAAAAGGTAAAACGTACGTGGATTTGAATCTCGTTTAGCAGTAAGGTATTTAAACTGCTTTTTCGTTATGGCCTTTTTGTCAGCCATTTCTTGAAGGATTCCATTAAATTTATCACAATTATTTTGCCAGAGTGGTTCGTCTAATTTGCGGTAGTGTTTCAGATTACTGAGTTGCCGATGTGCTTCACGAATATAATTATCCTTACGCATTAATACAGTAGCAGATCCCTTGTCAGCAGGCTTTATAACGATGTCATTGTTTTTACGCAAACCTGTTAAGGCTAAACGTTCTTGATATGACAAATTTTGATGATTTTTAGGAAATTCTAAATTTTCAACACGCTCCTTGATAGCTTTTATACTATCAAGGATCGCAGGGTCAACCAACTTCGAGTTAGGTGCCCAGCCAGTTTTTTCAACAAAAGGTAGAAAGTTGTTTTTCTTGGAATTTCGAAAAAAGTCTGCTAATTTTACACGGTGAGAAAATTCTTCAATTTCCCATAAGCCATTATCTAAAAGAGCATCTATGTCGACTTTGGGCCGTGGTGTTGGTACATATGTTAGACCAAGATTTAGCAACGATCTTTCTGCTTCAGACAATGTAGAACCAGTTAGGTTAATGATATTACCACCTAGGCCAATTTCTGGGTGGTTAGTACCCTGACCCGTAGTTAGTTTAAATTAAGGTGCGATAACCAACTATTATACATCCTATTTGCAGTGCACTCAGTCCAGTGGATGTTGTCCTCAACCACCTGAAATTCAGACACGGGAAGGCTGGGCAGGATAGGGACCTTGGCCCTTAAGGCCTCTACACGGATGTTAACGAATTGTATGTTTCGTTTCTGGGTTGTAGTCAGGTGCTTCGAATAATTTAGTTTGGCAAAGTGAACTTTAGCCTTTGGAAATTTTGAACGCATGGTACTAAACAGATTCTCAATTCTTTGGGAGGTGTCATGCTGAAGTTCGTCCTTATCATTAATTCCGATGTTAAGGATGATACGCTGAGGTTGGAAGACCTCATTGTGTTTTCTAACCATATTCCTAATGTGGTTTATCTTAGCACCTGGATAGATTGCTACCTGCATATCTGGATGAGGTGTCTGATTGATACGAGCTAAATTTGAAGACCCAATCAGCAGAATCTTCTTGTTCAGAGTAGGAAGGCGCCATTCATTCTTATTATCCACCACGAACCGAAACTTGTAGAAAGACCTATGCTCTTTGGGTGTATCCCTAGGCGTAGGTTTGGGCTTAGTTGTGGGCGTAAATTTAGGTTGTGGTGGCTTGGACCTCGGCGTCGACGATCTGGTCTTTTGACCAGGTCGCTCAGTAGCTGCTCTCTGTGGAAGGGGAGGAAACTCGACTGGGGACAGTGGCGAGACCGGAAGAGGGATCTGACTAGGATCCACATGAGCGGACACTGACGGTGACCATGCTGGCAGTGGAATCAGGAGTGGATCCACCACAGGAGACTGCAGGGGGAACACTGGTGAGCTCTGGTTATTCACCCGCTTAACTACTGGGGGACTCTCAGTGGGTGACCTATTCCGTTTCCGATTTGATTGTGGGATGACTGGTACGGTCAAGGCTGACCTTGCAGTCGGTGTGCCTGGTAGGGCCACAGAGGGCCCTGCAGTTGATGTTCCTGGTAAGGTCACAGGTGACCCTACAGGGGGTGTTGTACTATGGCAGGTTCTAAAATGTGGATCAAAAGGTCTGATGAAATCATAAAACTGATCAATTGATGAAGAATGAAACTTCCTGCCATAGTTATTTCGGGCCCAATTTATTGCTGTGGTCTTCGCTCTACCTAATTCTAAATTTGGTTTGGACTGAGCTTCGATGAGGAGGGACATAAGACGACCAAGCTGGAAATTATAGTGACTAATGTTAACCTGGAGTAAAGATATGGCCCATTTCAAATTTGCTGTTAAGATGTCCTTACGGACCTCGGCGTTTGGCATCGCTGGTTTACAGAAGAAATTCTGTCTCTCTAACTCTGACACTTTCCAGCTCAATCCAGGAGGCAAACTGCCCCTACGTACATGAGCATTCAAGATGCCAAGGTGGTGAAAACATTGTATAATCATGTAGTAACACTTGGTTAGTGCAGCCTGGGCAGATGGCGGGCGACTGTCGTTAGACCTCCTGTCATCCCGTCTTCTACTCTTGCTAACTCCAGCCATAATGTTACTAGTTAGATAATTCAATGTTTCTGCCACTAAAATCTACAAGAATACCAAAAAATTGAGGGGACCTAATGGAATCGTGAACCAAGGGAAGTCTATCGAATTACAAGCCTAACAAAATCTACAAGCGCATCAAAAATCTATCGCTGAAAAAAGAAGGTTATGATTAAGCATGTTAATATTTAAATAATTCATATAAACTATTAAAGGATAATTGTGTATATTACCAATAATCCTATGCACCGTCGTGAAGTGGGCGACCGGTTTCGACAAGGTTTGTCAGCTTCAGGCCACAGAACAAATCTGCCTGTCCACCAAAAATCTGTCTATTTATTAGAATTGATGGCCTTATGGATGTGGCTTAGATTAGTGTTCAATTGTACTTTGAAAATTTTAAATTTTATTCACATTAAAGAGTTGGACTGCCACAGATGTTTAAAAACTATTGTCTAAATCCATTGACGTTGATTGAGTTCTCTAAGGTTTCTGAGTGGGCTTCCAGTAATACTCTCATGAATGAGTGGCGGTTGATCAAAGAGATCAAGCCATGCATATTAACCCAGTGAGCTCGATTCTGTTTGTTCAGAACGAGGTTCTATTATCGGTCTGTTGATTGATCAAAGGGATCCCACAACGGTCATTAATCATTTGAACAGTGAACTCTATTTCAAAAGGTGTTGTTGGACTTTGTTTTCAAGTCTTTTGAAGTCGAATTTAGGAAAGAACATATTTTAATTTCCAACAATAAAATAATTGTCTATAGAATTTAGACTAGTAGGATTCACGTGTATTTGATAGATTTAATGAGCAATATGAATTTCGAGTTCCTTCCATCCATCCATCCACCCACCCACCAACCCATCCACCCACCCATCCATCGACCCACCCATCCATCGACCCACCCATCCATCCATCCATCCAACCATCCATCAATCCATCCATCCATTCAGTTAATGAAGGAAGGAGTGACAGAAGGAAGACAAATGAAGAAAGGATGGATGAAGTAAGGAAGGAAGAAAGGAAGAATGGAGGGAGGGAGGGATGGCGGGAGGGAATGAGGGTGGGACGGGGGGGTCGAGGATCGATGAAGGAGGGGAGGGAGGGAGGAAGGAAGGAAGGCAGGAAGAAAGGAAGAATGGAGGGAGGGAGGGATGGCGGGAGGGAATGAGGGTGGGACGGGGGGGGTCGAGGATCGATGAAGGAGGGAGGGAGGGAGGAAGGAAGGAAGGCAGGAAGAAAGGAAGAATGGAGGGAGGGATGGATGGCGGGAGGGGAATGAGGGTGGGACGGGGGGGGGGGGGGGAGGATCGATGAAGGAGGGAGGGAGGGAGGAAGGAAGGCAGGCAGGAAGGAAGGAAGGGATGGTGGAAGGGAGTGAGGGTGGGACAGAGGGTGCGAGGATCGAGGGAGGAGGGAGGGAGGAAGGAAGGAATGAAGAAGAATGGAGGGAGGGACGGAGGGAGGGAGGGAGAGGGAAGGGAGGAAGGAAGGACAGAATGAAGGAAGGACAGACGGATGGACGGACGGGCGGGAATGAGGGAGGGAGGAAGGATGGATGGATTGAGGAGGGAAGGAAGGAAGGAGGAAGGGAGAATGGAGGGAGGCAGGGAGGGATGGAGGGCGGGAGGGCGGGAGGGAGGGAGGGAGGGAGGGAGAGGGGAGGGAGGGAGGAAGGAGGGAGAAGGAAGGAAGGAAGGAATGGAGGAAGGATTTGAGGGAGGGGGAGGGAGGGAAAGAGCGAGGAAGGAATGAAGGAGGGAGGAAGGAAAGAAGGAAGGAAGGAAGGAAGGAAGGAAGGAAGGAAGGAAGGAAGGAAGGAAGGAAGGAAGGAAGGAAGGAAGGAAGGAAGGAAGGAAGGAAGGAAGGAAGGACGGAAGGAAGGAAGGGAGGGAGGGATGAAAGAAGGAAGGAATGAAGGAAGGGAGGAAGGAAGGAAGGAAGGAAGGAAGGAAGGAAGGAAGGAAGGACGGACGGACGGACGGACGGACGGACGGACGGACGGACGGACGGACGGACGGACGGACGGACGGACGGATGGACGGACGGACGGACGGGTGGGAGGGATGAAAGAAGGAAGGAAGGAAGGAAGGAAAGAAGGAAGGAAGGAAGGAAGGGTGCGAATGGGGTGGGAATGAGGGAGGGAGTGAGGGAGGGAAGGAAGGAAGGAAGGTGGGAAGGAAGGAAGGAAGGAGGGAGGGAGGGAGGGAGGAGGGGAGAGAGGGAGGAGGGAAGGAAGGAAGGAAGGAAGGAAGGAAGGAAGGAAGGGAGGGAGGGAGGGAGGGAGGGAGGGAGGGAGTGAAGGAAGGAAGGCAGGAAGGGACGGAGGAGGGAGGGAAGGAGGGAGGGAAGGAGGGAGGGAATGGCGGGAGGGAGGGAGGACGGAAGGAGGGAGGGAAGGAAGGAAGGAAATGATGAACGGATCAAAACTATTGTTAAGAAGACAGACTAAATTGATGGAATGATGGTATGCCAGACAGATTTGCCACGACGGTATGGTGCAATAACTAGTGTGTTAGTAAGACAATAAAACAATAGAACTGGCACTCGCTTGTAGGTGGTTATATAATTAAACGCACTGGCTCAGGATCTCCCAAGGTTGGGAGATATTTTTTATTTATTTTATTGTCTGAGATTTGTTATGTTTGTTTGATAGAGGCGGTATGGCCTATAAAATATGAATAATATATATCATTCATTCTGAAGGTTTTTGAAGAGTTAATTTCGAATTAACCAAGATGTCACGTAGATTGGAGTTTTTCTTAAAGGCTATCACTGGACGCAAATTGAGAGGTTTTTTCATTTTATCCTGCAATTTATGATATTCATCTTTCAAAATTTCAGAAATTTCAACATTTTTTCGATTGTATGTTAAAGTGAATGGAATAATTTCACGTTGATCAGCAAGACCAGGGTCCACGTTTATGCCACTCGGCCATTTTGTTTTCAGTTGCTTAATCCAAAATGATTCTCGAAGTTTTCTTTGTTTATCAGTCTCTTCGGCCGTAGCAGAAAGAGGCAGTTGCTCAATAGGCATAATTTCAAAGTGTCTATCGACAGAATGACCAGGAAGATTGAAATGTTGAGCTACGTTGGTGTCCTCGTCGTGTCTAATATCGCAAAGGTGTCTAGTTGCTCGCCATCTGAAAGGGCATTTTGTTTCACCGACATACTGCTTTTGGCATAATTTGCAAGATATTAAATAGATAACATTTTTAGAATCGCAATCTAAATTAGACTGAAGTTGGAATTTGCTTTTGTTCTGATAACTGACAAATGTTGACTGATTAGGTAGATAGAGGTCTAATTTACACCTCTTCTTTCCACATTTCTGAGATTGTCCTACGCCTATAATCGGACGATTGTGACGAATTTTGGTAGGCTTTTGATCGGCAGCCTTATCAGTAATAGTTTCCAAATCATGTAAAGTTTCGGATTTTATTTTGCGCAAAAATCGTGTTGAATATCCCCTCGGTTTGAGGGCTTTAAATAAGGTGGAACACGCAGATTCAAAATTCTTTCTATCACTAGAATTTCGGTGAAATCGGATAATCTGTGATTTGATAATACCTTTAAAAGTATGAGGTGGATGGAAAGATTTCTTATGCAGTAGTTGATGGGAATCGGTGGGCTTAAAGAATACTTTGTAATCAAGAAGCCCACTCGTGTTATAATTTACACCTTTGTAGAGAGTAACGTCCAAAAAGTCTACCGACGACTGGTCGATGTTGGCTTTAAGTTTGATGTTAGGATCGTGATTGTTCAAAATAGTGAAAAATTCATCAAACTCTTCCCTCGAATGATTCCAGATCATAAAAATATCATCGAGGTAACGGCGGTAAAATAAGGGCTGCTTAGGACATTTGTTAAGCGCATCTTCTTCCCACTCAGCTACATAGATGTTGGCAAAACTAGGACTAAAACGTTTACCCATAGCGCATCCACAGATTTGTTGGTAGATTTCGCCAGCGAATTCGAAATCATTGCCCTTTAAACTCAGCTCCAGGAGAGCTAATATTTCGCTAGTGGGCCTATTGTTATCGGGATATTTATCAAATGCTCTGCGAACAGAAGACAAACCCCTTTCGATGTCAATGTTTGTGTACATAGCATCGATGTCGAGGGTTATCAAGAGTGAGTTTGGAGGAACAGAAATTTTGGAGACCTCGGATAGGAAATCCTCAGTGTTGTTCAAAAAGCTGAAATGTCTATTCGCAATTGGTTGTAGGTGGTAATCAATAATTTCACTAATTCGATAAGATTCAGAGCCGCAATCAGAGATAATAGGTCGACCCGGTGGTATCATAGGGTCGGACCATGACTCAATAGGTTTATGAATTTTTGGCAAAAGGTAAAACGTACGTGGATTTGAATCTCGTTTAGCAGTAAGGTATTTAAACTGCTTTTTCGTTATGGCCTTTTTGTCAGCCATTTCTTGAAGGATTCCATTAAATTTATCACAATTATTTTGCCAGAGTGGTTCGTCTAATTTGCGGTAGTGTTTCAGATTACTGAGTTGCCGATGTGCTTCACGAATATAATTATCCTTACGCATTAATACAGTAGCAGATCCCTTGTCAGCAGGCTTTATAACGATGTCATTGTTTTTACGCAAACCTGTTAAGGCTAAACGTTCTTGATATGACAAATTTTGATGATTTTTAGGAAATTCTAAATTTTCAACACGCTCCTTGATAGCTTTTATACTATCAAGGATCGCAGGGTCAACCAACTTCGAGTTAGGTGCCCAGCCAGTTTTTTCAACAAAAGGTAGAAAGTTGTTTTTCTTGGAATTTCGAAAAAGTCTGCTAATTTTACACGGTGAGAAAATTCTTCAATTTCCCATAAGCCATTATCTAAAAGAGCATCTATGTCGACTTTGGGCCGTGGTGTTGGTACATATGTTAGACCAAGATTTAGCAACGATCTTTCTGCTTCAGACAATGTAGAACCAGTTAGGTTAATGATATTACCACCTAGGCCAATTTCTGGGTGGTTAGTACCCTGACCCGTAGTTAGTTTAAATTAAGGTGCGATAACCAACTATTATACATCCTATTTGCAGTGCACTCAGTCCAGTGGATGTTGTCCTCAACCACCTGAAATTCAGACACGGGAAGGCTGGGCAGGATAGGGACCTTGGCCCTTAAGGCCTCTACACGGATGTTAACGAATTGTATGTTTCGTTTCTGGGTTGTAGTCAGGTGCTTCGAATAATTTAGTTTGGCAAAGTGAACTTTAGCCTTTGGAAATTTTGAACGCATGGTACTAAACAGATTCTCAATTCTTTGGGAGGTGTCATGCTGAAGTTCGTCCTTATCATTAATTCCGATGTTAAGGATGATACGCTGAGGTTGGAAGACCTCATTGTGTTTTCTAACCATATTCCTAATGTGGTTTATCTTAGCACCTGGATAGATTGCTACCTGCATATCTGGATGAGGTGTCTGATTGATACGAGCTAAATTTGAAGACCCAATCAGCAGAATCTTCTTGTTCAGAGTAGGAAGGCGCCATTCATTCTTATTATCCACCACGAACCGAAACTTGTAGAAAGACCTATGCTCTTTGGGTGTATCCCTAGGCGTAGGTTTGGGCTTAGTTGTGGGCGTAAATTTAGGTTGTGGTGGCTTGGACCTCGGCGTCGACGATCTGGTCTTTTGACCAGGTCGCTCAGTAGCTGCTCTCTGTGGAAGGGGAGGAAACTCGACTGGGGACAGTGGCGAGACCGGAAGAGGGATCTGACTAGGATCCACATGAGCGGACACTGACGGTGACCATGCTGGCAGTGGAATCAGGAGTGGATCCACCACAGGAGACTGCAGGGGGAACACTGGTGAGCTCTGGTTATTCACCCGCTTAACTACTGGGGGACTCTCAGTGGGTGACCTATTCCGTTTCCGATTTGATTGTGGGATGACTGGTACGGTCAAGGCTGACCTTGCAGTCGGTGTGCCTGGTAGGGCCACAGAGGGCCCTGCAGTTGATGTTCCTGGTAAGGTCACAGGTGACCCTACAGGGGGTGTTGTACTATGGCAGGTTCTAAAATGTGGATCAAAAGGTCTGATGAAATCATAAAACTGATCAATTGATGAAGAATGAAACTTCCTGCCATAGTTATTTCGGGCCCAATTTATTGCTGTGGTCTTCGCTCTACCTAATTCTAAATTTGGTTTGGACTGAGCTTCGATGAGGAGGGACATAAGACGACCAAGCTGGAAATTATAGTGACTAATGTTAACCTGGAGTAAAGATATGGCCCATTTCAAATTTGCTGTTAAGATGTCCTTACGGACCTCGGCGTTTGGCATCGCTGGTTTACAGAAGAAATTCTGTCTCTCTAACTCTGACACTTTCCAGCTCAATCCAGGAGGCAAACTGCCCCTACGTACATGAGCATTCAAGATGCCAAGGTGGTGAAAACATTGTATAATCATGTAGTAACACTTGGTTAGTGCAGCCTGGGCAGATGGCGGGCGACTGTCGTTAGACCTCCTGTCATCCCGTCTTCTACTCTTGCTAACTCCAGCCATAATGTTACTAGTTAGATAATTCAATGTTTCTGCCACTAAAATCTACAAGAATACCAAAAAATTGAGGGGACCTAATGGAATCGTGAACCAAGGGAAGTCTATCGAATTACAAGCCTAACAAAATCTACAAGCGCATCAAAAATCTATCGCTGAAAAAAGAAGGTTATGATTAAGCATGTTAATATTTAAATAATTCATATAAACTATTAAAGGATAATTGTGTATATTACCAATAATCCTATGCACCGTCGTGAAGTGGGCGACCGGTTTCGACAAGGTTTGTCAGCTTCAGGCCACAGAACAAATCTGCCTGTCCACCAAAAATCTGTCTATTTATTAGAATTGATGGCCTTATGGATGTGGCTTAGATTAGTGTTCAATTGTACTTTGAAAATTTTAAATTTTATTCACATTAAAGAGTTGGACTGCCACAGATGTTTAAAAACTATTGTCTAAATCCATTGACGTTGATTGAGTTCTCTAAGGTTTCTGAGTGGGCTTCCAGTAATACTCTCATGAATGAGTGGCGGTTGATCAAAGAGATCAAGCCATGCATATTAACCCAGTGAGCTCGATTCTGTTTGTTCAGAACGAGGTTCTATTATCGGTCTGTTGATTGATCAAAGGGATCCCACAACGGTCATTAATCATTTGAACAGTGAACTCTATTTCAAAAGGTGTTGTTGGACTTTGTTTTCAAGTCTTTTGAAGTCGAATTTAGGAAAGAACATTTTTTAATTTCCAACAATAAAATAATTGTCTATAGAATTTAGACTAGTAGGATTCACGTGTATTTGATAGATTTAATGAGCAATATGAATTTCGAGTTCCTTCCATCCATCCATCCACCCACCCACCAACCCATCCACCCACCCATCCATCGACCCACCCATCCATCGACCCACCCATCCATCCATCCATCCAACCATCCATCAATCCATCCATCCATTCAGTTAATGAAGGAAGGAGTGACAGAAGGAAGACAAATGAAGAAAGGATGGATGAAGTAAGGAAGGAAGAAAGGAAGAATGGAGGGAGGGAGGGATGGCGGGAGGGAATGAGGGTGGGACGGGGGGGGTCGAGGATCGATGAAGGAGGGAGGGAGGGAGGAAGGAAGGAAGGCAGGAAGAAAGGAAGAATGGAGGGAGGGAGGGATGGCGGGAGGGAATGAGGGTGGGACGGGGGGGGGTCGAGGATCGATGAAGGAGGGAGGGAGGGAGGAAGGAAGGAAGGCAGGAAGAAAGGAAGAATGGAGGGAGGGAGGGATGGCGGGAGGGAATGAGGGTGGGACGGGGGGGGGGAGGATCGATGAAGGAGGGAGGGAGGGAGGAAGGAAGGCAGGCAGGAAGGAAGGAAGGGATGGTGGAAGGGAG
This sequence comes from Chaetoderma sp. LZ-2023a, assembly GCA_034401795.1. Classification (NCBI taxonomy): domain Eukaryota; kingdom Metazoa; phylum Mollusca; class Caudofoveata; order Chaetodermatida; family Chaetodermatidae; genus Chaetoderma; species Chaetoderma sp. LZ-2023a. Next base: position 57,588,936 of record CM067375.1, read on the forward strand.
TGAGGGTGGGACAGAGGGTGCGAGGATCGAGGGAGGAGGGAGGGAGGAAGGAAGGAATGAAGAAGAATGGAGGGAGGGACGGAGGGAGGGAGGGAGAGGGAAGGGAGGAAGGAAGGACAGAATGAAGGAAGGACAGACGGATGGACGGACGGGCGGGAATGAGGGAGGGAGGAAGGATGGATGGATTGAGGAGGGAAGGAAGGAAGGAGGAAGGGAGAATGGAGGGAGGCAGGGAGGGATGGAGGGCGGGAGGGCGGGAGGGAGGGAGGGAGGGAGGGAGAGGGGAGGGAGGGAGGAAGGAGGGAGAAGGAAGGAAGGAAGGAATGGAGGAAGGAATTGAGGGAGGGGGAGGGAGGGAAAGAGCGAGGAAGGAAGGAAGGAGGGAGGAAGGAAGGAAGGAAGGAAGGAAGGAAGGAAGGAAGGAAGGAAGGAAGGAAGGAAGGAAGGACGGAAGGAAGGAAGGAAGGACGGGAGGGAGGGAGGGATGAAAGAAGGAAGGAATGAAGGAAGGGAGGAAGGAAGGAAGGAAGGAAGGAAGGAAGGAAGGAAGGACGGACGGACGGACGGACGGACGGACGGACGGACGGACGGACGGACGGACGGACGGACGGATGGACGGACGGACGGACGGGTGGGAGGGATGAAAGAAGGAAGGAAGGAAGGAAGGAAGGAAAGAAGGAAGGAAGGAAGGAAGGGTGCGAATGGGGTGGGAATGAGGGAGGGAGTGAGGGAGGGAAGGAAGGAAGGAAGGTGGGAAGGAAGGAAGGAAGGAGGGAGGGAGGGAGGGAGGAGGGGAGAGAGGGAGGAGGGAAGGAAGGAAGGAAGGAAGGAAGGAAGGGAGGGAGGGAGGGAGGGAGGGAGGGAGGGAGGGAGGGAGGGAGTGAAGGAAGGAAGGCAGGAAGGGACGGAGGAGGGAGGGAAGGAGGGAGGGAAGGAGGGAGGGAATGGCGGGAGGGAGGGAGGACGGAAGGAGGGAGGGAAGGAAGGAAGGAAATGATGAACGGATCAAAACTATTGTTAAGAAGACAGACTAAATTGATGGAATGATGGTATGCCAGACAGATTTGCCACGACGGTATGGTGCAATAACTAGTGTGTTAGTAAGACAATAAAACAATAGAACTGGCACTCGCTTGTAGGTGGTTATATAATTAAACGCACTGGCTCAGGATCTCCCAAGGTTGGGAGATATTTTTTATTTATTTTATTGTCTGAGATTTGTTATGTTTGTTTGATAGAGGCGGTATGGCCTATAAAATATGAATAATATATATCATTCATTCTGAAGGTTTTTGAAGAGTTAATTTCGAATTAACCAAGATGTCACGTAGATTGGAGTTTTTCTTAAAGGCTATCACTGGACGCAAATTGAGAGGTTTTTTCATTTTATCCTGCAATTTATGATATTCATCTTTCAAAATTTCAGAAATTTCAACATTTTTTCGATTGTATGTTAAAGTGAATGGAATAATTTCACGTTGATCAGCAAGACCAGGGTCCACGTTTATGCCACTCGGCCATTTTGTTTTCAGTTGCTTAATCCAACATCGTCGTGTCGT
>CM067375.1:57590994-57603494 GCA_034401795.1 Chaetoderma sp. LZ-2023a
GCATGCACGTGTGTTCTGACCCGTAGTTAGTTTAAATTAAGGTGCGATAACCAACTATTATACATCCTATTTGCAGTGCACTCAGTCCAGTGGATGTTGTCCTCAACCACCTGAAATTCAGACACGGGAAGGCTGGGCAGGATAGGGACCTTGGCCCTTAAGGCCTCTACACGGATGTTAACGAATTGTATGTTTCGTTTCTGGGTTGTAGTCAGGTGCTTCGAATAATTTAGTTTGGCAAAGTGAACTTTAGCCTTTGGAAATTTTGAACGCATGGTACTAAACAGATTCTCAATTCTTTGGGAGGTGTCATGCTGAAGTTCGTCCTTATCATTAATTCCGATGTTAAGGATGATACGCTGAGGTTGGAAGACCTCATTGTGTTTTCTAACCATATTCCTAATGTGGTTTATCTTAGCACCTGGATAGATTGCTACCTGCATATCTGGATGAGGTGTCTGATTGATACGAGCTAAATTTGAAGACCCAATCAGCAGAATCTTCTTGTTCAGAGTAGGAAGGCGCCATTCATTCTTATTATCCACCACGAACCGAAACTTGTAGAAAGACCTATGCTCTTTGGTGTATCCCTAGGCGTAGGTTTGGGCTTAGTTGTGGGCGTAAATTTAGGTTGTGGTGGCTTGGACCTCGGCGTCGACGATCTGGTCTTTTGACCAGGTCGCTCAGTAGCTGCTCTCTGTGGAAGGGGAGGAAACTCGACTGGGGACAGTGGCGAGACCGGAAGAGGGATCTGACTAGGATCCACATGAGCGGACACTGACGGTGACCATGCTGGCAGTGGAATCAGGAGTGGATCCACCACAGGAGACTGCAGGGGGAACACTGGTGAGCTCTGGTTATTCACCCGCTTAACTACTGGGGGACTCTCAGTGGGTGACCTATTCCGTTTCCGATTTGATTGTGGGATGACTGGTACGGTCAAGGCTGACCTTGCAGTCGGTGTGCCTGGTAGGGCCACAGAGGGCCCTGCAGTTGATGTTCCTGGTAAGGTCACAGGTGACCCTACAGGGGGTGTTGTACTATGGCAGGTTCTAAAATGTGGATCAAAAGGTCTGATGAAATCATAAAACTGATCAATTGATGAAGAATGAAACTTCCTGCCATAGTTATTTCGGGCCCAATTTATTGCTGTGGTCTTCGCTCTACCTAATTCTAAATTTGGTTTGGACTGAGCTTCGATGAGGAGGGACATAAGACGACCAAGCTGGAAATTATAGTGACTAATGTTAACCTGGAGTAAAGATATGGCCCATTTCAAATTTGCTGTTAAGATGTCCTTACGGACCTCGGCGTTTGGCATCGCTGGTTTACAGAAGAAATTCTGTCTCTCTAACTCTGACACTTTCCAGCTCAATCCAGGAGGCAAACTGCCCCTACGTACATGAGCATTCAAGATGCCAAGGTGGTGAAAACATTGTATAATCATGTAGTAACACTTGGTTAGTGCAGCCTGGGCAGATGGCGGGCGACTGTCGTTAGACCTCCTGTCATCCCGTCTTCTACTCTTGCTAACTCCAGCCATAATGTTACTAGTTAGATAATTCAATGTTTCTGCCACTAAAATCTACAAGAATACCAAAAAATTGAGGGGACCTAATGGAATCGTGAACCAAGGGAAGTCTATCGAATTACAAGCCTAACAAAATCTACAAGCGCATCAAAAATCTATCGCTGAAAAAAGAAGGTTATGATTAAGCATGTTAATATTTAAATAATTCATATAAACTATTAAAGGATAATTGTGTATATTACCAATAATCCTATGCACCGTCGTGAAGTGGGCGACCGGTTTCGACAAGGTTTGTCAGCTTCAGGCCACAGAACAAATCTGCCTGTCCACCAAAAATCTGTCTATTTATTAGAATTGATGGCCTTATGGATGTGGCTTAGATTAGTGTTCAATTGTACTTTGAAAATTTTAAATTTTATTCACATTAAAGAGTTGGACTGCCACAGATGTTTAAAAACTATTGTCTAAATCCATTGACGTTGATTGAGTTCTCTAAGGTTTCTGAGTGGGCTTCCAGTAATACTCTCATGAATGAGTGGCGGTTGATCAAAGAGATCAAGCCATGCATATTAACCCAGTGAGCTCGATTCTGTTTGTTCAGAACGAGGTTCTATTATCGGTCTGTTGATTGATCAAAGGGATCCCACAACGGTCATTAATCATTTGAACAGTGAACTCTATTTCAAAAGGTGTTGTTGGACTTTGTTTTCAAGTCTTTTGAAGTCGAATTTAGGAAAGAACATATTTTAATTTCCAACAATAAAATAATTGTCTATAGAATTTAGACTAGTAGGATTCACGTGTATTTGATAGATTTAATGAGCAATATGAATTTCGAGTTCCTTCCATCCATCCATCCACCCACCCACCAACCCATCCACCCACCCATCCATCGACCCACCCATCCATCGACCCACCCATCCATCCATCCATCCAACCATCCATCAATCCATCCATCCATTCAGTTAATGAAGGAAGGAGTGACAGAAGGAAGACAAATGAAGAAAGGATGGATGAAGTAAGGAAGGAAGAAAGGAAGAATGGAGGGAGGGAGGGATGGCGGGAGGGAATGAGGGTGGGACGGGGGGGTCGAGGATCGATGAAGGAGGGAGGGAGGGAGGAAGGAAGGAAGGCAGGAAGAAAGGAAGAATGGAGGGAGGGAGGGATGGCGGGAGGGAATGAGGGTGGGACGGGGGGGGTCGAGGATCGATGAAGGAGGGAGGGAGGGAGGAAGGAAGGAAGGCAGGAAGAAAGGAAGAATGGAGGGAGGGAGGGATGGCGGGAGGGAATGAGGGTGGGACGGGGGGGGGGGGGGGAGGATCGATGAAGGAGGGAGGGAGGGAGGAAGGAAGGCAGGCAGGAAGGAAGGAAGGGATGGTGGAAGGGAGTGAGGGTGGGACAGAGGGTGCGAGGATCGAGGGAGGAGGGAGGGAGGAAGGAAGGAATGAAGAAGAATGGAGGGAGGGACGGAGGGAGGGAGGGAGAGGGAAGGGAGGAAGGAAGGACAGAATGAAGGAAGGACAGACGGATGGACGGACGGGCGGGAATGAGGGAGGGAGGAAGGATGGATGGATTGAGGAGGGAAGGAAGGAAGGAGGAAGGGAGAATGGAGGGAGGCAGGGAGGGATGGAGGGCGGGAGGGCGGGAGGGAGGGAGGGAGGGAGGGAGAGGGGAGGGAGGGAGGAAGGAGGGAGAAGGAAGGAAGGAAGGAATGGAGGAAGGATTTGAGGGAGGGGGAGGGAGGGAAAGAGCGAGGAAGGAATGAAGGAGGGAGGAAGGAAGAAGGAAGGAAGGAAGGAAGGAAGGAAGGAAGGAAGGAAGGAAGGAAGGAAGGAAGGAAGGAAGGAAGGAAGGAAGGAAGGAAGGAAGGAAGGAAGGAAGGACGGAAGGAAGGAAGGGAGGGAGGGATGAAAGAAGGAAGGAATGAAGGAAGGGAGGAAGGAAGGAAGGAAGGAAGGAAGGAAGGAAGGAAGGAAGGACGGACGGACGGACGGACGGACGGACGGACGGACGGACGGACGGACGGACGGACGGACGGACGGACGGATGGACGGACGGACGGACGGGTGGGAGGGATGAAAGAAGGAAGGAAGGAAGGAAGGAAAGAAGGAAGGAAGGAAGGAAGGGTGCGAATGGGGTGGGAATGAGGGAGGGAGTGAGGGAGGGAAGGAAGGAAGGAAGGTGGGAAGGAAGGAAGGAAGGAGGGAGGGAGGGAGGGAGGAGGGGAGAGAGGGAGGAGGGAAGGAAGGAAGGAAGGAAGGAAGGAAGGAAGGAAGGGAGGGAGGGAGGGAGGGAGGGAGGGAGGGAGTGAAGGAAGGAAGGCAGGAAGGGACGGAGGAGGGAGGGAAGGAGGGAGGGAAGGAGGGAGGGAATGGCGGGAGGGAGGGAGGACGGAAGGAGGGAGGGAAGGAAGGAAGGAAATGATGAACGGATCAAAACTATTGTTAAGAAGACAGACTAAATTGATGGAATGATGGTATGCCAGACAGATTTGCCACGACGGTATGGTGCAATAACTAGTGTGTTAGTAAGACAATAAAACAATAGAACTGGCACTCGCTTGTAGGTGGTTATATAATTAAACGCACTGGCTCAGGATCTCCCAAGGTTGGGAGATATTTTTTATTTATTTTATTGTCTGAGATTTGTTATGTTTGTTTGATAGAGGCGGTATGGCCTATAAAATATGAATAATATATATCATTCATTCTGAAGGTTTTTGAAGAGTTAATTTCGAATTAACCAAGATGTCACGTAGATTGGAGTTTTTCTTAAAGGCTATCACTGGACGCAAATTGAGAGGTTTTTTCATTTTATCCTGCAATTTATGATATTCATCTTTCAAAATTTCAGAAATTTCAACATTTTTTCGATTGTATGTTAAAGTGAATGGAATAATTTCACGTTGATCAGCAAGACCAGGGTCCACGTTTATGCCACTCGGCCATTTTGTTTTCAGTTGCTTAATCCAAAATGATTCTCGAAGTTTTCTTTGTTTATCAGTCTCTTCGGCCGTAGCAGAAAGAGGCAGTTGCTCAATAGGCATAATTTCAAAGTGTCTATCGACAGAATGACCAGGAAGATTGAAATGTTGAGCTACGTTGGTGTCCTCGTCGTGTCTAATATCGCAAAGGTGTCTAGTTGCTCGCCATCTGAAAGGGCATTTTGTTTCACCGACATACTGCTTTTGGCATAATTTGCAAGATATTAAATAGATAACATTTTTAGAATCGCAATCTAAATTAGACTGAAGTTGGAATTTGCTTTTGTTCTGATAACTGACAAATGTTGTCTGATTAGGTAGATAGAGGTCTAATTTACACCTCTTCTTTCCACATTTCTGAGATTGTCCTACGCCTATAATCGGACGATTGTGACGAATTTTGGTAGGCTTTTGATCGGCAGCCTTATCAGTAATAGTTTCCAAATCATGTAAAGTTTCGGATTTTATTTTGCGCAAAAATCGTGTTGAATATCCCCTCGGTTTGAGGGCTTTAAATAAGGTGGAACACGCAGATTCAAAATTCTTTCTATCACTAGAATTTCGGTGAAATCGGATAATCTGTGATTTGATAATACCTTTAAAAGTATGAGGTGGATGGAAAGATTTCTTATGCAGTAGTTGATGGGAATCGGTGGGCTTAAAGAATACTTTGTAATCAAGAAGCCCACTCGTGTTATAATTTACACCTTTGTAGAGAGTAACGTCCAAAAAGTCTACCGACGACTGGTCGATGTTGGCTTTAAGTTTGATGTTAGGATCGTGATTGTTCAAAATAGTGAAAAATTCATCAAACTCTTCCCTCGAATGATTCCAGATCATAAAAATATCATCGAGGTAACGGCGGTAAAATAAGGGCTGCTTAGGACATTTGTTAAGCGCATCTTCTTCCCACTCAGCTACATAGATGTTGGCAAAACTAGGACTAAAACGTTTACCCATAGCGCATCCACAGATTTGTTGGTAGATTTCGCCAGCGAATTCGAAATCATTGCCCTTTAAACTCAGCTCCAGGAGAGCTAATATTTCGCTAGTGGGCCTATTGTTATCGGGATATTTATCAAATGCTCTGCGAACAGAAGACAAACCCCTTTCGATGTCAATGTTTGTGTACATAGCATCGATGTCGAGGGTTATCAAGAGTGAGTTTGGAGGAACAGAAATTTTGGAGACCTCGGATAGGAAATCCTCAGTGTTGTTCAAAAAGCTGAAATGTCTATTCGCAATTGGTTGTAGGTGGTAATCAATAATTTCACTAATTCGATAAGATTCAGAGCCGCAATCAGAGATAATAGGTCGACCCGGTGGTATCATAGGGTCGGACCATGACTCAATAGGTTTATGAATTTTTGGCAAAAGGTAAAACGTACGTGGATTTGAATCTCGTTTAGCAGTAAGGTATTTAAACTGCTTTTTCGTTATGGCCTTTTTGTCAGCCATTTCTTGAAGGATTCCATTAAATTTATCACAATTATTTTGCCAGAGTGGTTCGTCTAATTTGCGGTAGTGTTTCAGATTACTGAGTTGCCGATGTGCTTCACGAATATAATTATCCTTACGCATTAATACAGTAGCAGATCCCTTGTCAGCAGGCTTTATAACGATGTCATTGTTTTTACGCAAACCTGTTAAGGCTAAACGTTCTTGATATGACAAATTTTGATGATTTTTAGGAAATTCTAAATTTTCAACACGCTCCTTGATAGCTTTTATACTATCAAGGATCGCAGGGTCAACCAACTTCGAGTTAGGTGCCCAGCCAGTTTTTTCAACAAAAGGTAGAAAGTTGTTTTTCTTGGAATTTCGAAAAAAGTCTGCTAATTTTACACGGTGAGAAAATTCTTCAATTTCCCATAAGCCATTATCTAAAAGAGCATCTATGTCGACTTTGGGCCGTGGTGTTGGTACATATGTTAGACCAAGATTTAGCAACGATCTTTCTGCTTCAGACAATGTAGAACCAGTTAGGTTAATGATATTACCACCTAGGCCAATTTCTGGGTGGTTAGTACCCTGACCCGTAGTTAGTTTAAATTAAGGTGCGATAACCAACTATTATACATCCTATTTGCAGTGCACTCAGTCCAGTGGATGTTGTCCTCAACCACCTGAAATTCAGACACGGGGAGGCTGGGCAGGATAGGGACCTTGGCCCTTAAGGCCTCTACACGGATGTTAACGAATTGTATGTTTCGTTTCTGGGTTGTAGTCAGGTGCTTCGAATAATTTAGTTTGGCAAAGTGAACTTTAGCCTTTGGAAATTTTGAACGCATGGTACTAAACAGATTCTCAATTCTTTGGGAGGTGTCATGCTGAAGTTCGTCCTTATCATTAATTCCGATGTTAAGGATGATACGCTGAGGTTGGAAGACCTCATTGTGTTTTCTAACCATATTCCTAATGTGGTTTATCTTAGCACCTGGATAGATTGCTACCTGCATATCTGGATGAGGTGTCTGATTGATACGAGCTAAATTTGAAGACCCAATCAGCAGAATCTTCTTGTTCAGAGTAGGAAGGCGCCATTCATTCTTATTATCCACCACGAACCGAAACTTGTAGAAAGACCTATGCTCTTTGGGTGTATCCCTAGGCGTAGGTTTGGGCTTAGTTGTGGGCGTAAATTTAGGTTGTGGTGGCTTGGACCTCGGCGTCGACGATCTGGTCTTTTGACCAGGTCGCTCAGTAGCTGCTCTCTGTGGAAGGGGAGGAAACTCGACTGGGGACAGTGGCGAGACCGGAAGAGGGATCTGACTAGGATCCACATGAGCGGACACTGACGGTGACCATGCTGGCAGTGGAATCAGGAGCGGATCCACCACAGGAGACTGCAGGGGGAACACTGGTGAGCTCTGGTTATTCACCCGCTTAACTACTGGGGGACTCTCAGTGGGTGACCTATTCCGTTTCCGATTTGATTGTGGGATGACTGGTACGGTCAAGGCTGACCTTGCAGTCGGTGTGCCTGGTAGGGCCACAGAGGGCCCTGCAGTTGATGTTCCTGGTAAGGTCACAGGTGACCCTACAGGGGGTGTTGTACTATGGCAGGTTCTAAAATGTGGATCAAAAGGTCTGATGAAATCATAAAACTGATCAATTGATGAAGAATGAAACTTCCTGCCATAGTTATTTCGGGCCCAATTTATTGCTGTGGTCTTCGCTCTACCTAATTCTAAATTTGGTTTGGACTGAGCTTCGATGAGGAGGGACATAAGACGACCAAGCTGGAAATTATAGTGACTAATGTTAACCTGGAGTAAAGATATGGCCCATTTCAAATTTGCTGCTAAGATGTCCTTACGGACCTCGGCGTTTGGCATCGCTGGTTTACAGAAGAAATTCTGTCTCTCTAACTCTGACACTTTCCAGCTCAATCCAGGAGGCAAACTGCCCCTACGTACATGAGCATTCAAGATGCCAAGGTGGTGAAAACATTGTATAATCATGTAGTAACACTTGGTTAGTGCAGCCTGGGCAGATGGCGGGCGACTGTCGTTAGACCTCCTGTCATCCCGTCTTCTACTCTTGCTAACTCCAGCCATAATGTTACTAGTTAGATAATTCAATGTTTCTGCCACTAAAATCTACAAGAATACCAAAAAATTGAGGGGACCTAATGGAATCGTGAACCAAGGGAAGTCTATCGAATTACAAGCCTAACAAAATCTACAAGCGCATCAAAAATCTACCGCTGAAAAAAAGAAGGTTATGATTAAGCATGTTAATATTTAAATAATTCATATAAACTATTAAAGGATAATTGTGTATATTACCAATAATCCTATGCACCGTCGTGAAGTGGGCGACCGGTTTCGACAAGGTTTGTCAGCTTCAGGCCACAGAACAAATCTGCCTGTCCACCAAAAATCTGTCTATTTATTAGAATTGATGGCCTTATGGATGTGGCTTAGATTAGTGTTCAATTGTACTTTGAAAATTTTAAATTTTATTCACATTAAAGAGTTGGACTGCCACAGATGTTTAAAAACTATTGTCTAAATCCATTGACGTTGATTGAGTTCTCTAAGGTTTCTGAGTGGGCTTCCAGTAATACTCTCATGAATGAGTGGCGGTTGATCAAAGAGATCAAGCCATGCATATTAACCCAGTGAGCTCGATTCTGTTTGTTCAGAACGAGGTTCTATTATCGGTCTGTTGATTGATCAAAGGGATCCCACAACGGTCATTAATCATTTGAACAGTGAACTCTATTTCAAAAGGTGTTGTTGGACTTTGTTTTCAAGTCTTTTGAAGTCGAATTTAGGAAAGAACATTTTTTAATTTCCAACAATAAAATAATTGTCTATAGAATTTAGACTAGTAGGATTCACGTGTATTTGATAGATTTAATGAGCAATATGAATTTCGAGTTCCTTCCATCCATCCATCCACCCACCCACCAACCCATCCACCCACCCATCCATCGACCCACCCATCCATCGACCCACCCATCCATCCATCCATCCAACCATCCATCAATCCATCCATCCATTCAGTTAATGAAGGAAGGAGTGACAGAAGGAAGACAAATGAAGAAAGGATGGATGAAGTAAGGAAGGAAGAAAGGAAGAATGGAGGGAGGGAGGGATGGCGGGAGGGAATGAGGGTGGGACGGGGGGGGTCGAGGATCGATGAAGGAGGGAGGGAGGGAGGAAGGAAGGAAGGCAGGAAGAAAGGAAGAATGGAGGGAGGGAGGGATGGCGGGAGGGAATGAGGGTGGGACGGGGGGGGGTCGAGGATCGATGAAGGAGGGAGGGAGGGAGGAAGGAAGGAAGGCAGGAAGAAAGGAAGAATGGAGGGAGGGAGGGATGGCGGGAGGGAATGAGGGTGGGACGGGGGGGGGGGAGGATCGATGAAGGAGGGAGGGAGGGAGGAAGGAAGGCAGGCAGGAAGGAAGGAAGGGATGGTGGAAGGGAGTGAGGGTGGGACAGAGGGTGCGAGGATCGAGGGAGGAGGGAGGGAGGAAGGAAGGAATGAAGAAGAATGGAGGGAGGGACGGAGGGAGGGAGGGAGAGGGAAGGGAGGAAGGAAGGACAGAATGAAGGAAGGACAGACGGATGGACGGACGGGCGGGAATGAGGGAGGGAGGAAGGATGGATGGATTGAGGAGGGAAGGAAGGAAGGAGGAAGGGAGAATGGAGGGAGGCAGGGAGGGATGGAGGGCGGGAGGGCGGGAGGGAGGGAGGGAGGGAGGGAGAGGGGAGGGAGGGAGGAAGGAGGGAGAAGGAAGGAAGGAAGGAATGGAGGAAGGAATTGAGGGAGGGGGAGGGAGGGAAAGAGCGAGGAAGGAAGGAAGGAGGGAGGAAGGAAGGAAGGAAGGAAGGAAGGAAGGAAGGAAGGAAGGAAGGAAGGAAGGAAGGAAGGACGGAAGGAAGGAAGGAAGGACGGGAGGGAGGGAGGGATGAAAGAAGGAAGGAATGAAGGAAGGGAGGAAGGAAGGAAGGAAGGAAGGAAGGAAGGAAGGAAGGACGGACGGACGGACGGACGGACGGACGGACGGACGGACGGACGGACGGACGGACGGACGGATGGACGGACGGACGGACGGGTGGGAGGGATGAAAGAAGGAAGGAAGGAAGGAAGGAAGGAAAGAAGGAAGGAAGGAAGGAAGGGTGCGAATGGGGTGGGAATGAGGGAGGGAGTGAGGGAGGGAAGGAAGGAAGGAAGGTGGGAAGGAAGGAAGGAAGGAGGGAGGGAGGGAGGGAGGAGGGGAGAGAGGGAGGAGGGAAGGAAGGAAGGAAGGAAGGAAGGAAGGGAGGGAGGGAGGGAGGGAGGGAGGGAGGGAGGGAGGGAGGGAGTGAAGGAAGGAAGGCAGGAAGGGACGGAGGAGGGAGGGAAGGAGGGAGGGAAGGAGGGAGGGAATGGCGGGAGGGAGGGAGGACGGAAGGAGGGAGGGAAGGAAGGAAGGAAATGATGAACGGATCAAAACTATTGTTAAGAAGACAGACTAAATTGATGGAATGATGGTATGCCAGACAGATTTGCCACGACGGTATGGTGCAATAACTAGTGTGTTAGTAAGACAATAAAACAATAGAACTGGCACTCGCTTGTAGGTGGTTATATAATTAAACGCACTGGCTCAGGATCTCCCAAGGTTGGGAGATATTTTTTATTTATTTTATTGTCTGAGATTTGTTATGTTTGTTTGATAGAGGCGGTATGGCCTATAAAATATGAATAATATATATCATTCATTCTGAAGGTTTTTGAAGAGTTAATTTCGAATTAACCAAGATGTCACGTAGATTGGAGTTTTTCTTAAAGGCTATCACTGGACGCAAATTGAGAGGTTTTTTCATTTTATCCTGCAATTTATGATATTCATCTTTCAAAATTTCAGAAATTTCAACATTTTTTCGATTGTATGTTAAAGTGAATGGAATAATTTCACGTTGATCAGCAAGACCAGGGTCCACGTTTATGCCACTCGGCCATTTTGTTTTCAGTTGCTTAATCCAAAATGATTCTCGAAGTTTTCTTTGTTTATCAGTCTCTTCGGCCGTAGCAGAAAGAGGCAGTTGCTCAATAGGCATAATTTCAAAGTGTCTATCGACAGAATGACCAGGAAGATTGAAATGTTGAGCTACGTTGGTGTCCTCGTCGTGTCTAATATCGCAAAGGTGTCTAGTTGCTCGCCATCTGAAAGGGCATTTTGTTTCACCGACATACTGCTTTTGGCATAATTTGCAAGATATTAAATAGATAACATTTTTAGAATCGCAATCTAAATTAGACTGAAGTTGGAATTTGCTTTTGTTCTGATAACTGACAAATGTTGACTGATTAGGTAGATAGAGGTCTAATTTACACCTCTTCTTTCCACATTTCTGAGATTGTCCTACGCCTATAATCGGACGATTGTGACGAATTTTGGTAGGCTTTTGATCGGCAGCCTTATCAGTAATAGTTTCCAAATCATGTAAAGTTTCGGATTTTATTTTGCGCAAAAATCGTGTTGAATATCCCCTCGGTTTGAGGGCTTTAAATAAGGTGGAACACGCAGATTCAAAATTCTTTCTATCACTAGACAGGGAATCGAACCCACAACCGGCGAGGACGCCTACCATAATAACCCACAAATGCGTCCACCACACCAACGTCGCAAGACTATTACGGTGTGGTGTGTGTGTGTGTGTGTGTGTGTGTGTGTGTGTGTGTGTGTGTGTGCGTGCGTGTGTGTGTGTGTGTGTGTGTGTGTTTGTTTGTGTGTGTGTGTGTGTGTGTGTGTGTGTGTGTGTGTGTGTGTGTGTGTGTGTGTGTGTGTGTGTGTGTGTGTGTGTGTGTGTGTGTGTATGTGTGTGTGTGTGTGTGGTGTGTGTGTTTGTGTGTGTGTGTGTGTGTGTGTGTGTGTGTGTGCGTGCGTGCGTGCGTGTGTGCGTGCGTGCGTGCGTGCGTACGTGCGTGCGTGCGTGCGTGGGGGGTGTTGGATAGAGGTCCGACACTGAGTTCTCAGGTCTAACCATAATAACTGTGAAGACTTACTTGCAAATTTGTTAGGGCGTCACTATCTCTTTAACCGGACTAGGGGGACCCATTTCCAGCTATACCACGCCCATTTCTAGCTAAGCCCCGTCCACATTGTTTGCTTGTTGGAATGTATTTGAAACTTTGAAACATAAATTCCCAGAATCTAAACTTTATGGTATCTATGCAGGAAAGCTGGTAAATATTTTTTATAATAGTTTTTACTGGAGACTGACTGTTGCTGTCTATGGCAATAAGAGCTCCCAGTAAAATTAGCTTCAGAACATTCAACAGAATGCTTAATAAATTGGAAATTCATCAAAGACATACAATTCATACAATTTCGTGAAGGACCTTGCAGCGTCGTGACGGACATCCGTCATTTTGAATATGACGTCAGTTAACATGTGACATTATTGATAATAATATCAGATACTTTAGTGACAGACCGGGTCTATCCGTTCAAACGTTTCACGAGCCGCCTTTCTTGCCACGGCCCGT
>CM067375.1:57605994-57673348 GCA_034401795.1 Chaetoderma sp. LZ-2023a
GCAAGGATCCTGCGATACTGATAACATAATAACACTACGCCACATAATCTAGAGAAACTTCATTGTATTTTCAATTTCACTGATAAACAGAATAACGATTTCGACGATAACATTATTTACACTGATGAAAGGTGAATGAAAACGTTGTTGGGACAAGAATTTAACTATAAATTAAACAAATTCACCAAGTGTCATCTCCCAATTAAAATAAATATATGCAACTTTATTGTGAACACATTTTCAAATCATACACATTGCGGTATTTCAAAACTATAAAATTATTAATAATAGAGGTATCCGATCTGTAAAACTAATGACAGACTTTTCGATTTTCGTAACGGAGCCACACGCCATTTTGATTATGCCATCGGCTAACTAGTGACGTGATTAATTATGACGTCAGATACTTGATCGCTTGATCGGCTCCATCGAGCTATCTAAGGCCGTGTTCTCACGAGAGACTTAACCGGCGTAGCGCAATACTGAGGTATGGCGTTATTCCCGATTAACTCTCCAGTGAGAACACGGCTCTTGATGCTACAACCAAATACAATTATAAACCATCTTGTTTTCCTTTTGAAACAACAACAACAACAACAACAACAACATATTGTATCAAGTTCTCCTGTGATAAATAGCGGAACTGTTTTCCTTTCTACAAATCTTAGCTCGTGTTCGCGCGAGATAGTTAATCCGGAATTGGCGTTACTCCGGATTGACTCTCTAGCGTGAACACGACCTTAGGTAAAGCTAAATGAATTTGACGTTCTATTATTGAAACAGTGCCTATCATGGAGTGGGGCTATGGAAATCATGATCATCTATATCCCTACTAAAGAATTCAAATATGGTAACCTTTAAAATTATCCTTTATTAGGTTTTAACAATCTGTTTGAATTATCTACTCTATTTCAACGCCTGATTAACCCTTTCTTTACTCGTCAAGATGTTTCAAGAAAATTAAAAAAAATCCTTAGTGAATGTCCATTAGCAGGCCAGTAATATAATAAAATTTGAAGAATTGTCAGTGAAATGACTGGCTCGGTCATTGAGACATTACTTAAGACCACTGTAGAGATAGTTTTTTTGCCGACTTGACCATTAAAGGGCTAATCACATTGTTTGACAACTCCCTACAGTTAAGCTTAAATGTGCGCATTCACACTAAAATCCTTGAATGCAAAATTTTATACTTTTAGAGGCTTACATTGTTTCACTCGATGTAATGAAATGAAATTATTCTTCACATGTGATGATTTCATTCCGTATATTTTAATATAATTTGTTGTTGTTGTGAAGTTGACTCGTGTTTCTAAATCAATTTCCACAGCTTAAAAATTATATTCATTTATTCGTAGCCATCATATGCTAAGATTTATTTCGTTTCGTTACAGCTAGGCACATACTAATTTAAGGCTCTAAAAGTAGGCTACACAATTTCAATAATTTTATTTTCAGGCATTCTGGTGTGAATATGCACCTTTAATAGATGGATCTATTTCTAGCAATGGCCCGCCCATTTCTAGCTATGCCCCGCCCATTTCCAGCTAATCTCCCCATATTTGAATCGATTTAACGATTTGAACGATGAATTACTAGAAACCCAATTTAAAGGTAACTATACAGGTAAGCCGTTGAATATTTTGAAACTCATTTGACGTTGCACTGTTGATGCCTATTGAGACAACAGCTCCCAGTTAATTTGTAAATTCACCAAAGGCATACAATTCAGACACTTTCGTGACGGACTATTGGACTATTAATAGTTTCGCGATGAACGCGGATACCTCACTTTGATCGTGACGTCAGCAAACGGTTGACGTATTTGAATATGACGTCAGATACATGAGTGACAAATCTGATCCCTCCATAGAGGTGCGGTCTCCAAACATCTACCATATCACATTGACCGGAACCACAAAGGTAAGACAGTTTTATACTCTGAAAATTGTGACGACTGATGACCGTGATTTTGAGTCTATATTCTGAAACAATACAAATTCTAAATTTCGTGAATATTTGGATCTAAATAATCATGGGCGTCCGCATCTAATAATATATTGACGACAGTTCGTTACTTCGATATGTTGCAAAATCTTACTGTTCGCCGCCATTTTGAAATTTATGAAAATCTGGTTCCTTTGAGCGAGTCAGAAATCCTGACCGAGCCACTAACATACAATGTTGTCTCGCTCAATCGTAACAACGAACTCCCAAAATTATCATCCCCATTGTTACTAGCTTAATAAGAGTACCACATCGACAGTGAAGCTAATGAATAATTTAACGCCTCATCAAAAGAAAAAACCACAAACACGTTAGTTAGAACAATTTGGAATACGATGTAAGGAATGTTCTGCTGAATATTTTGAAAAAAATTAGATTGGATGTTATGTCTTCCAATACAATTATGTTCAAAATATCCACCATTACGTTTTACTTTGTTTTAGAAACCTGTTAATAAGATATTTCTTAGCTGTACTGTCATAGAAATGCAGTTCCCATAGAACCCACGTAGCTCTTCGTTCTTACTTTTTTTTTAAATATCAGTTATATAAAATAAACATATTTTCACTTATAATTAGCACGAGGGGAAATATATCATTAATCTAGCCGTCTCCTCCATATGTTACGCGCAAGGTTAACAGCACGATACATGGTGACTTCGTCCACGATGCACTGCACAGAACAGCGTAGGTAGGTTGTACAAGGTAGATATCCCACGACATTTCCAAAACCAGAGCATACGTTGTGTATTCATTATAAATATGGAAACAATGCAAGCGATCTTTCCGAATCGACAGTACAGCTGAGAAATAACGTACCATGTTTCGAAAAAACAAAATAAAACTTAGGCCTACTGTTGAATATCTTGGGCTTAATTTGATTGGAAGGCAGCAATGGTTCCCAATCTAATTAAGTCTAAAATATCCAGCAGAACATTTCTTTCACCGTGTTCAAAATTGTACTAACTAATTTATTTTTGCTTTTGATTTGGTCACATGTCAAGTTATTTCTAATTTGTACTGTGCATTTCCTTACAGCTGCAGCAATACATTCCTTATCTTATGAACAACGAGATACAATCACGGTACGTCATTATGACCAGTCCACGTTTGCTAACGTAACCACACGTTCATAAACAACGAAACAGAACGCTACACCACGAATCACAATCAAACTAGAATTGAGGATTCCAGTTTATCCATCAATCATATGACGTCATAATCAACTACGTGGCGTGAAGGATGGCGGCATAATCGATTACGCCATGAATGATTTGGATTGTTTTTTTTATGATCTCTGTGACTTTATCACGTGTTTCTTCACTAGTTCCCATAATGCAAGATTACGAACAGTTGGTTGATGAGGAATAATCGTTGTTGTACGAATTGTATTTGCTATTTAATAGGCACCAAATGCACCCAGTCAAGTCAGGGAGTTCAATGATCGATCGATCGATCCCAACACGGACAAAGTGTTGGTGGAGCGTAGCTAAAGATGAGCAGGGCCTAGCCAAAACAGAATTCTTCCATTATGTACAGTACTCTAATCCGATATGAGATTCGATTTTTAGCTGTGACTTGCAACTAGCGTAAGTCGATCTGTTTGTCAGTCTGTCTGTCGATTTCGGTCTCTCTGTCAAATATCTTTTTGACATCTTTGACAAAGCCGCCAAAATCTCAAGTTTGGCGCGTCGCACTTTTCTACAAATATATCAATCGCAGTTGTCCACCACGATACCGAAAAAAAATCCATTGCTATATAATTATACATTCGTGGAAGTCATTTTTATCAAATACGTGTTAACCCCTCTTGTGTCAACTTAACCCTTTAATGGTCAAACCGACCAAAAAACAAATTTTCAGTGGTATGTAAACACGCCTATCTGATAGGCCTAGAGAATAGTTTTTTTGAATATTTACCACTAGAATGACTGGCTCGGTAACCGAGCCAGTCATTCTAGTGGTAAATGTTCAAAAAATACTATTCTCTCGTCCTGCAGATTGGCTAAGTAAGAACTCTAATTGTCTTTACCATTACCTCTTTAATGGACAAGAAGACGATAACAAATCATTGGAAAATTTACAAAAAAAATCTAAAATTTAATTATCTTGAAATAAATTGACCATCATAATGTTTGATTGATATATCAATTAGTATTTTGAGCGCTTTGAGACGCCGTTGACACAAAATGGGTGGTTCAACACAATGGTTCAATACAAACCGATGCACATTTATAAGACGGAGTTGCTGAAAGCTTGTGGTTTAAGACAACATCATAATAGAGTATACCTCACACAGATCTTAACCTCATTCCAAAACAAGAGAAAATGCAGAAATGTTTTCCAATCCAATCACGTTCAAAGTATTCAACAGAACATTTCTTACATCGTGTTAAAATTTGTTTTTTGTTAGGAAACCAATTAACTTATTTATGAGCTGTACTGTAATTTCACACGGTTAAGAAAAAAAGAAGTCACACTTTTGTAAATAAAAACTAATGTATTATTTAATTATTCTCAGTTCCTTAAAGACGCGTTTCTCGTTGAGGTCTACCCGATTCCTTTTATATATGGTATTGTTATCAAATTTTATCGTTTAGTATCGAAATGATGATAGAAAATTATCACTTAGCAGAAATATAGTCAAAATCCTGCAATATAACGTACATTGTATGGTTCATCTGCCGTGGTCACTAAAGACACGTGACCGCTTGATACACCACACCAGCTAAATATGGTATACAGCTTTAGGGGCCAAAAGATGATGGTTCTTTAAGACGTGTGGTCTTCCGACCACCCGTCTTAAAGAACCATCATCTTTCCACCACAAAAGCCAGGGTTCGGTCTAGACAGGTTAGACTATCAGCGCCTCTATCATTTCTAATCATTATTCTATCAGTTTTAGCTCGAGATACCTATAGGTTCTCTAGATTATCCAATCTCTCAACCGACGTTTATGTCATGGTCATGTCTTAGGACCGCGGATGGCCAGAAGAGGTCTGAGATCAGCCCTGATATGGTCTAGTTGCTCTTAGATGGCGTCTTTTGTAATTCATCTTGAATATCAAACGGTAGTGTTGCTAACTTTCTGTGACGATTTTATTTTAATAGTTCATCAAACTTAACAACATTTTGCATCCTACATGTTAGTAGTTAGTACCTTTGGTATACAACGTTTTTGAAACATAAGTGGGTAGATTTTGCAATGATGTAACACGCCTTTAAAAGGTATTATTTTGACTAAATTATGTTGTCGAAGTCACTGACAAACTGTCAGTCGGTCCTGTTCTAAATCTGGCCCTGTCCTGTATAGTACGAAATTGCAAGAAAATCAAAGATTAGCTATTTAATTAGCAGGAATGGGAGAGATATTCACTCTAGAGGAAGACATATCCATAAGATTCATGTTTTCTACGCTGCCCATCACTGTTGCTCTAAATGAAATTAACATTCTCAAGACATGACATGAATGTCATCACTCGTCAGTTGCTAACTTGGTAATAGAGGAATCCAATCTGTCAGTCGAGTATATGACGTCATAATCAAATACACAGGTAGGCTGATGCTATATCAAATGGCGTATCTAAGTCCGTCAGAAACTCTTAATAGTCCACCATGTGTACGAATTGTATCACTTTACTTAATAAACAGTCTGATGAGTATTTTGTAACTAATTTGACTGGGCACTGTTCATTGCCTAATGCACCAACAGCACCCAGTCAAATTAGTTTCAAAATAATTACCAGCTTACATGTATAGGTTTCTGGAAACTGAGATTCATGTAGATTCATGGAGTTCAGGGTTTGATCGATACCAACACGGGCAAAGCGTGGGTGGAGCTTAGCTAGAGATGGGTAGGGCATAGCTAAAAGTGAATTCATCCATTGGTCACCGAAGCAGTGAAGGTTGAAGAATTGATTTCCATTCTTATTCTTAGACAGGACATGCACTTGAGGAACACATCTAATATGTCATCCCATAGGTCTCATAAGCCTGCAACGTTATACAAAAATAACCATTAGCTGTTCAACTCTGAAGTCACAGTTTTTCAAATTCACGGAAATACTTCGCCAAATTGTGAAAATTATCTGCACTTTGGGTACATTCATATCAATTTTCATACAACTTTCGTCTAGCATAAAGATATGCAAAATTGCATGTTGCTATTCCTCTGTCACAATAACAACCGCTATCCATAATTCAATATATCCGCCTTGTAAACACGATTACAAAGGTTGTGCTACATTTAGGATTAGGGACTAGACTGCGCTAGTTACCTTATTGAATCACATAAACAAAATTCTGGAATGACACAATTGTTTAGCCATCCAGGATTTCAAAATGGTAAACTAAACTCCAAAGATAACCATTTTATCCTAGTCAAATATTAGCCACGTGGGATTTCAAAATTGGCCGCCATTTTAAATCTATGCTTGACTATATCTTGTTTTATAAGACAAATACACCCAGTTCCAGAAGCAAGACAGTCATCTTAGGGTCAAATTTCGTAATGATTGTCATAATGAACAATACAAACAATTATACAGTGATTGTATTTTGGTAGCCATCTTGGATTTTAAAATGGCCGATGTTTACTACCGATGTTAACATGCATATTATTTTCTAGAACGCACGGAAACTGGCCAAGGATAATCACATTTTCTGACCGCATCTGCGACTACAATTCTCAATTATAAAAATCTCCGCTAGGGTTTTAAATTAAACATGGTTGTTTCTACTTTCGAAATGACTCTCATTTCCAGCCTGCGCTGTGTAATCTATCAAAATGTTAATTAATGTAGAGCTATCTTTCCATTGAATTTACCCTCGAGTGGGGATAGCCCCAATGACAACCTATAATTGAACAGGACCTGCTTGACACAAACACCGTCTTCAAACATCCATACTGTCGCCAGACGACATGGATAGGACACATCGCAGTCCGTCTAGGAGAAACCTCAATGCCTCCGTAACTATCGTTAACCAAATTGCATATGTGAGGTAGAAAGTCAAGGCCCAGTAATTTTTCCAGGATCCTTTTTGATATGCTGACAAAGACCTTAACTGTGACAACAACTAAGTAATCACCCGCCTTCAAATGAAACACATTTATATGCTGTTTAAGCGCCATGTCCACCAAAGTGGCAATGCCAGATTTTACCCTGACAGGCTCCCCAGTGACGACACCAGCGAATGGAGGAATCAAGTTTTAGCTATGCCCTGCTCATCTCTAGCTAAGCTCCACCCACACCTCTCCCGTGTAGGGATCGATCGATCCATGACCTCCCTAACTATCAATTTCCAGAACACTATACAGGTAAGCTGTTGAATATCTTGAAAGAAATTTGACTGGTTGCTGTTGCTGTAGCAAGAACGCCCAGTCCAATTACTTTCAAAATATTCAACACGATCTTATTAAATGGTAAAAACATACAATTCGTACATCAATGCTTAGTCCGTCATCAATTAAGCGTTCGTGAGAATCTTAGCTTCGCTATTTATGCCCTAATTGATTATGAAGTCATCCTATACGGCACGTAGTCGATTTTAACGTCATATGACTGAGGAACTGGAATCCTCCACCGAATCATCTGAGAGCTAAGAGCAACCAACAATATAAAATGCAATCGGGGCTTTAATCAGATTACGCAAATGCATTGAATCATCAGTCACCAATAAATTAGGAGTTGCCAAGTATAGCAACACATATTGAACTCTGTATCGCAGATCCATTAGCTATAAAGCTGTCGGAAACTTCCAGAGTGATCAGAGCACAGAAATGGACAAGCACACGTCGATAATGCAATGTCATACGCTGCCAGATCAACAAATGACTGAAACAACAGGCCACCATACAAGCACAAACTTGTTCATGTGACATCACACCCACAGTAAAAATGTGGCCATTGATTCATGTGCATAGAACTGAAGACACCATCATCTGGACAGGCCACGGAAAGACAGATGCGATCGGAGAAAGGTTTAAGAACACATTCACCGACTGAGACGATGAGCCATTACCTTCTTTTTGTAGGTGATTACTGGCCACTACAAACACCAATTGAAACAACTGACATGGAGAAGACCCGGCAGAACATGAAAGATGTCCGCCATCTGGATCTGACAACATCAGCAATGAACTGCTTAAGTATGCAAGCGATAGCATCTCCAAACCATTGAAAGATATAATAAATTCTGCCTTGGTACAACTCACCTCTATCGATGCTGTTCTGTTGGCCGAGGTAACATTATTGTGTTGCCAAGAAGCCACGTGAACGACCAGCAAACGTTCGGCATATTATACCGCAATATCATCCGGGAGATGATGTCATTTGTGGGTCAAGTGCATGCTCGTGCCAGTGGTCATGCCCAAGCAGTGCGACCTTTACCAGATGGAAATTAACATGTCACACGCCTTCAAGACTATAAAACGATAACAGATCATGAACGTATAACACCAGGCTGGGTGCAATGCTAATGGGTTGCTACTACTAAGATTGCTATTGGTAGATAGAAGGTTGAAAGTAAACGATACAAAATGTGCAATTTGCAGCGTTCCAGACTTCTATCAGTTTTCAACCGCAGCTCAGCCAGTTGGGTGAGGGCAAATCGCAAGACCGTCGACGAGGCAAGAGAAGAAGAAGCCTCTCGATGACCTTCTCCATATGCCCAATGGCCCAATGAACAAAGCTAATACCGAGTTTCCCCATGTACACTTTATCAGCGACAGGATGGATGGAGGAAGAGCAACATCCCTGGCTCACTGATGTGTAGGTTCACAGACATTGCTGTATGTTGCATCACGGTAAAGACAGCATTCCAGTCCTCTTCGGCGGATCTGGCTAAGGAAATGCACATACACGACATAACCTGTGTATCATTGATGCCATACACATGTACTGGATGAAAACAGTTTTAGCTATGCCCCGCCCATCTTTAACTAAGCTCCACCAACTCTCCGCTTGTTTTGGGATCGATCGATCACCGAACTCCCTGACTAATCAATTTCCAGAAAATTATACAGGTAAGCTGTTGAATATTTCGAAACTGATTGGATTGGCCGCTGGTGCTGCCTACAACAACACGTTTACTAAATAGCAATACAGCCGTCAATATAGTCAATAGACATACAATTCGTACAACAACGCTTGGTGTGTGATCAACCACGCGTTCGTGACGAGCTTAGTTGACGCCATCATATACGTCAGGTAGGTCACGTTAGGTGATTATGACGTCATATGATTGACTGAGAAACGGGAATCCTCCATTACAACGCGTCATTCTGGTCAAAAAGACTTTTTCATGCACTGATACGTATCTATCTCCGTTTCAGACTGACCCTTATCACCCATTGGCATTTTGCGGTTGAACATTTATTCATTAACCATTTGTACCCAAAAGACCAAATACGATAAATCGTTTACAACGTAAGAAATATTATATAGAATCTTTTGAAATTAACTTGACTAGAAGCTGTTGCTACCTGGTGAAAACCATTTCTCTTCGAGGCAGCAAACTGTTCCTATAGAATCTGTTTCAAAATATTCAACAGCTTATCTGTATGGTTTCCTTGCAATTGTGATAATGTGACTCTATAGTGGGTGAAAGGGTTGTGTTAGGGGTATTGCTACCGAGCTAATACCTCACTAGTGCAACAAATGCAGGTGAAATATTTGCAAACCTGCCAACCTTAGTACCAGTCAGATGTCTTCTTTTATCCAGCCCGGTCTTAGAGTGTCTTATGCTACACGATGGAAAATAAAATCCTTGTTCCAAAAAAGCAAATTGGTAGTAAGCTCTTCTGATATGGTGCGTCCAAGCTCCAAGTGTTGTAAGTAGCAACAATACACGGTATCTAAGGCTTTATAGCTTGAACACACTCCACCTGAATATATCTGGCTGCGTCATGTGGATACCCGCCTTACAGAGGAGGCTGCATGGAAATGATACATACACCTTGCCAGTAAGATCAAAACATTCACTCCAAATACAGAGAACAGATAAACTACGGTACCAGACTCCGACACGGTCATAGCATCCCATTTGCATAATACCATCGGTCTATCTACTCTAGGTGCATTATTGAAAATGGTTTGCAGCGTGAACATCGTTTGCAGCGTGTATCTGTACTGTATAAATTAATGGAAGTCGCCTGCATTCACTACCTTTATAACATGCAAATTCATTAGAGTATGTTCTTTTCTTGTGAACTAGCTTTGGGAATAATATTGTCAAGTCTGTTTATCTGATCTCCTGACGAGTTGAAAAAATAATGTATATTCCTGCCTTTTCTGTAAGCTTTTGATTCAGCTTATGAGCGAATCATTCAGAAAAAAGATGTACATCTTTGATATTAGCTACATCTGCTATTCTATGCCCGATCGCGTTTACCTTACTACTTTATGTGCCGATCTCATGTTTCGGTGATTGGTGATTCTTCGACATAGCAATTCCCAAATTAGTGTAGCACTTTAGTTATGACCTTCTGGCATTTATGAGCACAGCTCATGAATCTTTGGTCATCTTGATAAACGATGCTCTCCTTTTCTACATGTTTGGCATGTGTACAACAGATGCTGTATACCATAGCCCAGATAATATCAAGTTGTTGACAACAAACACTCTACCAAAAATTGAAAGACGACGACGCTTTCAATTTGCTAATATTCTTTTAAGCTTAGATATTCGTTCATCCCAAGTTTGTGTTGCATTTGGGTTCCTGCTAAAATAGATGCCTAAAATCTAAATAGTATCATTAGAACAATAGATTTCAAGTGGCTGGTCATTCGACTCTTTCCATGGCTCCAAAAATAATCCTTTGGATTTTCCTTTATTGATTTTCAAACCAGACGCATTTTGGAACTTTTCTAGTACTTGATTTAAAATTGTAAAATCATTGTTTGAACTAGCAAACACAGTTGTGTCATCAGCATATTGTGACGGCTTAAGTGGTCTTTCTATGCCACGATTACATATGCCGTGAAATTGATTGTTCACTAAATAGCTACTCTTGATATCCGTATATAACATCTTAACCCTTTAATAAAGTGTGTGCCTAACCCAAACGATTGCAAAGAATTAAACAGAAAATCCCATTCCACACAGTCAAATGCCTTTTCGTTGTCCATGGCAATCACAGCTGAAGGTAGACGGAAGTAATTACACCACAGCAACATCGCCAGAAATGCAAACATCAAGCGGACCATGAGGATCATTCTGGGTGTCCTGCGCTAGAATGCTCAACAAATCATATTTCCTTCCTAGGCGCAGTGGCGCTTTCCAGTTTATCCATCCATCATATGACTTCATAATCAAATACGTAACGTGTAGGATGACGTTATAATCAAATACAGCATGACTCGATTTAGTCCGTCTTAAACGATTAATGGTCTGACACGTTGTACGAATTGTATGTCTTTACCATTTAATAAACATTCTGCTGAATATTTTGAAACTAATTTGATTGGGCGGGTTGCTTCTATAGGCAGCAATAGCAGCCAGTGAAATTAGTTTCAAAATATTCAACAGCTTACCCGGATAGGTTTCTGGTATTTGATAGTCAGGGAGCTCAGGGATCGATCGAGGACAACACGAGCGAGGTGTGGGTGGAGCTTAGATAGAGATTGGCGGCGCATAACTAAAACTGGAAAGGCCCATTCCCGGCCATATAAGAATGAACAGTGGGAACACCGCTTCTTATTCGTGACATTCTCGGTTTGTGTTTTCTCTCTCAATGTGGATGTACAGGTGAATTGAAGAAAGTAACAATGCCACATCATTCTTAAATAATGAGATCGTGCCTTCTAGCTTCGTCTTTGATTCTGGACATCGGAAGAGAGGTTGGATTAGTACCTACAGTCTATTAGCACCTATGTCTGGTATTTGCCATATTGATTCTTACCTAGTTAAATACATTCTTTGTACCGTCTTCAGCGCAGAACGTCCAACACATTACGTAAGTCTAGAGCTCGTAATTGACCACTGTTATCAAAGTAAGGGGTTTCCCGATCACTGACGACTTGAACTAGCCTAGCAACGTGCTCCTTAAAAATTCCTTGCATGGGAGATTCACTTTTCATTTTGACAGTTCATGGAATTTTAAACTGCATTTCTAAAACCTACACAAGTACTTGGATAATTACTAGTCTTCCTACACGTGCTTTGTGATGCCAACACCCTTTCTGATGGCTAGCCGTTTGGCGTTAAACTTAGAAGTTTTCTTTAGGATCGGAATGGCAAACTCTCAGCCACACATTTGTCGAAGATCCAACCGATGGAGCGATCCGATCTATCACTTAGATTTAATTATGATGTTATAATCAAATACGTCACTAGGTAGCAGAAGGGGCGTATCTTGCCCGTCATGAACATTGAAAAGTCTGTCAAGTGTACGAAATGTGTATCTTAGATGCATTTCCTATTTATTCAACATTCTTGACTGGAACCATAGGCAGCAATAGCACCAGATCAAATTAGTTCCAAAATATTCAACAACTTAACCACGTAGTTGCCTTGGAATGGACCTTTCCATTTTTAGCTATGCCCGGCCCATCACTAGCTAAGCTCCACCCACACCTCGCCGTGTTGGGATTGATCGATCACCGAATGCCCTAGCTATCAATTTCCTGAAAACTATACAGGGAAGCTGTTGAATATTTTGTAACTAATTTTGTAACTATGGCAGCAACGCGCCCAGTCAAATTAGTTTCAAAATATTCAACAGAATATTTATTAAATAGTAAGAGCAAACACTTTTTACAACAACGCATAGATCGTCTTCAAATATGCGTTCGTGACGTACTTATCGACGTCATTCATAACGTCATTCATTATGATGTCATTGTACACATCACACAGTTCATTATGACGTCTTATGTTGCCTGGGTACTCTGGAAAGGTGAATTGGGATTACGGTAATTCAGATTTCAAGGTATATAAATAGATCTCAACACGCGAAATGTTGGCTGAGCTGAGCTAGAAATGGGCTGGACATATCTAGAAATGGATTCCTCTATTGAACTTGAACTATCACACATATTCCTCTATTGAACTTGAACTATCACGCAGGCAATAACTGTTGCACTGAAATTGTATTACGGAGAATGCGTGAATTCCTTTCCTCGACAGTCTAGATAAACATATCACATTGGAGGACCATCAGACCTTTCGTCTGCCGGAAGGTGACATATCTAGAGGCCACTATCACATTGACCAGGTCCACAACATATGCTAAGATAGCCATGTTAGATTACGATTCTATTGGTGTTCAGACAATGATCATATTCTAATCATTCTTTGAAGATTCCGTCAACTCCACCCTTTGTCTTGGATGCATAACGTAGGTTGCCATCTGGGAGGAGCAAAATCGTTGTCATGATCTCATGATATAGAAGATTCCTTCAACTCCACCCATGGTAAAGACATCATTACGTAATAGAACCATTATTCTTCCATATCGCTTGGACAAGGACATGGCGCTATGATTTACATGATGTAATGACATGTGCATGTCGATAACGGTAAGCAACATTTAACAACCGTTGCACCAGTTTCAGATAGTATTGCGTTATTATTGGCGATATAGCGATGTGCTCGGTTAATATGTTTGTCTGTCCACGTCCAATATCGGTTAAGTTTTTGGGTTAGTTCCCCGTATCCCGGGATGGGTTTAGCATATTGCGACTAAACTCAGACATCTGCTTCCCTGTATCAACCGAACGAAGTGTAATGATAGTGCGCTCAAGGGGTGAAAGGTCAAGTTTACTGCGAGTTTGGTATAAAACAGTATTTTTACGGTTAATATTTTGGCTTAACTAAACATATCGTCTTATAACAATGATCTGAATGTCAACTGTTACGGTCATTCGGAACTTAATATAAAGAATTGCCGCATAAGTTTTTGGTTGAGCTTAACATATCGATTTATACCACAAGATTGGTTCACCGTATTGGGACTAAACGTGGACACATGGCTACATATAGCGTTCAAGCGGATACAACACAATTCTATTAAGGTTATGAGACCACAGCTCAAGGTCAATGCGACATTGTATAAAACCTTTTCAGCTAAGAATTTTGTTTTGCTCAACACATTAACTTATATCTCAGGATTGGTTCACTCTACTTGAACTAAACTTGGCAACATGTTTACTTATATTAAGCGGGTGAAGCTCATTAGTAGTTATGGGTGGGGCTGGCCGTTATTGCTCTTCCCAGCAGGGGGTCTTCGAGAACAATGGGTTTTTCAGGAGAACAAAAGAAAAGCTTGCGGAATGGAATGTTGAGAACAATGGCGTACAGCGGCACACGCATTCTAGAGAACAATGGCGTCCAGCGGCACACGTTTTTCTCGATAACAATGACGTACAGCCGCACACGTATTTGAGAATCTGCAACACTGGAATGTTCTATTATTTTGAATGAGTTAACCCTTAAAAGTATAAAAGTTGTGTATTTTACGTTTGAACATAGTGGCAGCGCTCCCCCCTCCGCGGTTATCTACCGTTGTAAAAATAATAGAGTTTGATGAGTGATAATAGTAAAATAATAGAGTTTAAGAGGTGGTCCGATAACGTAGGTCGTAGGAGGATGATGATGAGGAGGAGTTTGAGGATGAATGCAATGCCGGCCTGTCTCTGCCCGGCGCTGTTCTCCGCACGTATATAAGTGCACCTATTCTGCAAGCTGTCGCTATTTGTGCTTTTCTAAAGAAACGTATAGAGATTTTAAGAGAATAATTCTTTAAAAACATTATATATTAACGAGTAGTAAATTGCGTTAAAGACATAACAAAATGGCAGATAATTTAAGCGCCGATATTAAAGAATGTGAAGATGCTGTTAATGTGATTTTGCAGCAGATGCATGACGCCGATGATGCAAGATTAAACGTGGATCTATCCAATTCGCCTGATGAAGATGCGGATCACCTTTTAAGTCTGGGTTCTATGTTGTATGAACCCAACTTTTCAATTCCGCACGTATCTGATGAACATAACGACGTTGCATTACGCGAAGTCATTCCTGAACTGTCTGATACCGATGCTGATTTTTTCAATCATTTAGACGATTTATACGATTATGATGTAATCATACCTGAGCACCCTGCATCTATCGATGATCAAACCATACATACTATAACTGAACAATCTATTCCTGATCTGAGTACCGTACCATCATCATTTGTTAATTATCCTCATAACGTATGTGATGTAATTGATTCTAATTATTCGACCGATGTACGTGATGGACACGATCTAAATTTAAATGACGTTGTGCCTTTCGCTAATGACCTATCTCAGGATTTAGTAAGCCTTCTTAATGATTATGATGTAAATTTATTCGACGATGCATCCCTTCTTGACTTTCTTGTGCCTTCATCTATTGACCTAACTCAGGATTTAGCATGCCTTCCTAATGATTACGACCTAAATTTATTTGGTAAAGCGCCAGTTCCTGTACGTATTGAGCCTTCTACTAATGACATATCACTGGATGTATCATGCCTTCCTAACGATTCAGACCTAAATTTATTTGATGTTGTGCCAGTTCCAGACTGTATTGTGCCTTCTTCTAATGACATATCGATGGATTTATCATGTCTTCCTATTGATACCGTCCTAAATTTACGTGATGATGTGTCGGTCTGTATCGAGCCTACGGATAATGACTTATCTATGGATATAGCATACCTTCCTAACGATTCTGCTTATCGCATCGATGATCCTACTCATCAACCTCTTATTGACATGTGTGCAAATCATTCGACAGATGAAATTAGTCTCATCACTGACGAAATCAGTCGATGTATATCAGAAAATATAGTGCTATCAGATGATCTCCTTAATCATTATTTGCAATGCGTTCACCGCGAGCACGCACAAATCGGAGGGTCGGTAGTTGATTATAATGACTATATATCTGTGGAGACTGTTCGCAAATACCGCAGCAAAAAGTTTCATCTCGAAGGTACTGAATATAATGTATCTTTTAAAAGTTATCCTATAGCCGATACACCACTTTCTCATTCTGAGTTCGTGTCAGGCGTCTTTCAATCTTTGCTTGATACGTATAGCGAATATAGTAATATTCAGTCGAATGATCATGTGAGAATCGAGTTGATTCACCCTTCTTTGGAAATGCCGATAGCGATGGATTTTATGCTATGGAACGAAATTACGACCAAAATAATTTTAGAATCAGTGGAAAAAGTCATTCAGTCAAATACTGATTGTAGGTTATCAGAGGGATTTGAATTTCACGTTTTTCGTGTAGGGGACTACAACTCGGGTGGTCGAAATGATACTCTCACAGGCGCGAGCGATTCTAGACATTTAAATTTATTAAATTTACATTCATCGGATTTAGATGCATACATGTGTGTAAAAAAATGTATTATACCCGTATGCGTCGAATATCCATTCTGTTTCGTGGCAGGAATATTTTTAGGAATAAAATTTATTGAGAAAATGAACAAATTAATCTCTGCAAAAGAATGGAAACATTTTAGACGTAATAAAACATATTTGACGCATATGGCTCATGAATATCATACAGCTTGTAGTATTCCTGTACGCGAAATTAATAGTACTGATTGGAACAAATTTCAGGAACATTTTCGCAATCAATTTTCTATTCAAGTCTACTCAGAGTCAAGGCATGAACGCCTATTCGGTTGTTCTTCCCCGAGTTTACCGTGCATAACTCTTATGCATTCAGAATGTGATAATCATATATCCTTAATCACGTCTATGGCTGCATTTCTTATGGTATGTAATTACTGTATGCGGTGTAATGCGTCATACTCTGATGATCACTCATGCGCTGCGCGCTGTCGTAGTTGTCAGACACCTTATTCTGATAAAGGATCTTGCACTTCTACAGACGCTACGCATAAGATAATGTGTAGCGATTGTCATCGTAAGTTTTATAACCGTCAATGTATGTCGAACCACTGCTCTAATGGGACCTGTGAAATGGTTACGGCATGCCCCCACTGTTTCAATCGCATACGTAAAGATGACGATGAACATGTATGCGGTATGATAAAATGTCACGCATGTAAAGAAAAGTATGTTATTACTGAAAATCATACGTGTTATCATAAAGTAATTCAAGAACCTATTATGTCATTATCCCACGCACGCTCTATGTGTACGAATGCCGACAATTGTAGTTACGAATGTTTTCAAAAATACATCATTTACGATACAGAAACATATTTATCACCTATCGACAGTAGCAATACTAATATTCTAGCCGAGCATAAGGTCAATCTCGTGGTTGCCAACATATGTTGAGATGCGTGCCTCGAGCAACCGCTCAAAGACGATTGCTCTACATGTCATCGAGGCACGAATTATGGATATGTTCGCTTTCATGGGTTAGACGCGGCAGATCAGTTCATTAGCTGCCTGACACATGTTAAGGCTGCGCGTGTCGGTAAAAAAAATCGATAGAAAATATGTATTCTCTGACTACTTGGTGATCGCACACAATGCTCGTGCCTATGATTCCCTTTTACTCCTTCAATGCATTTGCAAAACCACTAATCCGCATCTTAAACCTTCAAATATTATCATGCGCGGTCATTCAGTTCTCTCATTCGACGTAGGTACTATTCGGTTTATCGATTCCATTAACTTTTTTCCCCTTTCATTAGTAAGGTGGGCGATGCTTTTAATCTTTCTGTTCCAAAGGGGACATTTCCCCATCAGCTCAACACGCCTCAATATTGGGGTAAGGTAATACCATTTCCCGAGAGGGAGATATTCTGTCCACAAAATATGAATGCGAATGAATTAATCGAATTTGATCGATGGTACAACGAGCAGATATCTAGACATGATCGCTACGATGTCGATAAAAATCTCATCGAATATTGTAATGATGACGTAATGGTATTACGTTTAGCAATGTCTAGATTTAAGACTTTATTTTCTGAATCGACGGATGGTCAAAACCCATTTGTAACAGGGATAACGCTAGCGGGAGTGTGTAATGCTGCCTATCGCACTTTATGGCTTCGACCTGAGAGCGTACAGACTATACCTGATTTCTCACTAAGAGCAAAACGTGCTTATAGTGTTTTGGGTGTAGAATGGATGGAGTGGATCAGTCAATGCGAGGGTTGCCAAATCGCGCATGCGCTAAATGGCGGTGAACAGAAAATATGCGGACATTATGTGGATGGAATTGATGTATCTGAAAATATTCTTTACGAGTTCTTAGGTTGTAAATTCCATGGACATGAGTCTGCTTGTTGCAGTGATAAGCGTGATACGACATATACACCATATGGCGATCAGACATATGAAGAAGCATATTCCGCGCTTCAATGTCGCATTTCTTTATTTGAATCACATGGATATATGGTGAGAATTATGTGGGAATGCGACTTTAAGAAACAAGTCACTGATTCCTCCGAGCTAAATGATTTTATCACCGAATTGGGCTTAGCACACCCAATATCACCACGTGATGCGCGATTCGGTGGCCGTACATCCGTGATTCGTTTATTTATGGAAGTGGATGAGCATACCACACTCGAATATTTAGACTGCGTTTCCATGAATCCTTCAGTGATGAAACAATGTTGTTTTCCAGAAGGGTCATATACGGTTCTAAGAGGCGATGACTTGAGTGATAAGACGGTGCATGACTTCTTCGGTCTTATTAAATGCAAAGTCCTTCCACCTCATGATTTATACTTTCCCATGCTACCTGCTCCAATAAATTCGCGACTCATGTTTGTACTATGCGACGAATGCGCAAAAAATGAACAATCTTCTGTATGCGAACATACGGAAGAACAGCGCAGTTTATGCGGTACATGGACCACTCCAGAGTTACAGCTAGCTATACGCAATGGTTATGTCATTAAAAAAATGTATGAAGTATGGCATTATCACGCATCATCACAATATGAGACGCATGGCGACGATGGGTTATTTTCAGAATACATTAACCGTTTTCTGAAAATTAAACAGGAAAGTAGCGGTTATCCTGATTGTGTCGGTAGTGAGAGTGAAAAGGCGAATTACGTGGCTGACTATTATAAACATGAAGGAATACAGCTCGACCCTGCCAAAATATCGTATAACCCGGGTTTGCACTTTGTCGCTAAATCCTGTTTGAATATTTTGTGGGGACGATTTTCTCTTCGTGATCATAAAAAGAATAGCATGATATCAACACGTAAAGGTCTACTCTCCCTTCTGAATGATAAATGTAAAGCTGTAGGCTCCATTTCATTCCTGAACGATAGTCTTCTAATGGCCTCCTATTCCGTCAATGACGAGTACGTTCAGTCACCATTAAATACCAACTGTATTCTTGCATCTTTCGGGACAGCCTATGGCCGAATAAAACTGTACGAAGTCTTGTCCTTACTCGGACGCCGCGTAGCCTATCACGATACGGATTCGGTGGTATTTAGTACCCGTGAAGGTGAGCCGACCATTCAAGAACGAAGTGGGTATCTAGGTTCTTGGATGAGTGAAATCCCCTCCGATTACGAATTAACCAGTTTTTGCGCACCCGGTCCAAAAAACTACAGTTACGAAACGAAGTGTCGCAGCGATCCATCGATCGTTAAACAGGTGACGAAGGTTAAAGGTTTAACGCTCGGTACCCAACAATCAAATAAAGGTAATTTTGATACAATCAAAAAATCCATCGATCAAATTATAAACGATGGTGGAATTACGGATAGTAATAGCATACTATTAAGCTATCCATCAAAGATCACATGCACCGATCAATTTAGAATTCTTTCAGTAAATAGCAGTAAGATTTTCAGACCCGTCTTTAAAAAACGTATTTTGAAACTGGGAGATTTATCATCAGTACCATACGGTTACACTAGTGTACTATAAATAGTGACAGTGCACTTTTTTCAGTCAGTACGTAAACAATGTCAGTGTCATTCATGTCCGCTGAAGCCGCGCTAGCTGCTCACGTTATGATAACAAATATTGCTAGTCTGTGTAACGCTGATAAGGATAAGATGCGTACGTTGATTATGAGGAGCATGCGGTTCGCTTTAAGAGATGACAAAATTAATGCCGGAAGAATTATGCTCATGTCTGAAATTAGCAAGGGTTTATTAACCGAATATGGGATAGACATAGTGCATTGGGTTCGCGTATTATTGCTGCGAAGCCACATTAATTGATGTCTTTCTCATTCATAACTTATGCTTAGTTATCGCACGCATTACAAGCCTTATATTACCGCAAAAATATTATGACTGAAAGTTGTTGTCATACGCCATGAACTTAGTGTCAGATAGTTTTCAAAATATTTTGTGTATCCAACGATAATACGACGGCGGCGACTTTAGTGTATCAAGTTTCTCAGCCATGTAATGGTTAAAAGTTGGTCGTGCGCGTTATTGCTCATAAAGTGTGTGACGGTAGAAGACAGTGTCTTGTACCACGCGAATATGTACGTTATTGATCGAACAAATGCGCTCCATAAATTCAAATTAAGCACATCTATGTACGTCATTGTAATGCACGTGCTCCTCTGTATGCCATTGTATGCATGGTATTTATGCCAGATGTCATTCAATCCATGTGCGGCTGTTCGTTATTGTTACTAATGATATATAAATGCATCAGTTTCACGCTATGAGTATTCGTTCTCCACTATGTCGTCTGATCCTTGCTTTAAATCTTTAAATCGCTCGGCGTTTTGGTGTGATCTTGGTAATTCACGTAGAGCGCGAACAATACATTTTGGCGAAAAGTGGTGTATCGATCTACGGCAGTTTCATCCTGATGGTTATCCCACTAAATGTGGTTTATATCTTAGCGTAACAGCATTTAATCAGCTGTTACAGATCATACCCGATCTTGAAGACGCTGTAAAACGTGCGCGCAAAAAAGAAGGCGTGCTATTTACATATTCTTTGGACAATTCTGTTCGTATTTCTATCTGTGACGAATTTCCGTGTATTGACATACGTTATTTTTTCTGCTCTGACACAGAACCACATGCCACACATTGCGGATTATACCTGCAAGACGACGAGTGGGAATTATTGAAACAGAACTCGAGTAATTTGCTGGAAGCATTACCTAACTTTTATGCGCCACCCGACGTGAGCGGTGACGAGTTGTTTAGCACGATACCTCAGTGCTTTTACGGTGTGAAAAAAGCATGAACATGAATAACATTCCAACCACTAGTGATTCCGCAGAGATGTCTAATCACGATACGCTTACTACGGACGCTATATACCTCGAAGAGGTTTTAAGCGATGACGAACTAAATCCCGGGGATGACGATACCGTCAAATTGTGTCACTATTGTAAAACTATGGGGCATCCACACCATTATTGCCCTACGGATCATGTGCAAATGATTAGTCAGAAATTATTCGCATCCATGCTGTGTTAAAAGATACATTCGTTGGTTGTGCAAGATTGTTACAGATGTCTAGTAAATCATCCGAGTCAATGTGAACATTCATGTTTAGGGATTGATGTTGACCTTAATCTAATTGACAATTTTGAACTGTATAATGAGGCGGCATTATTAGAAATGGACGAAGACGAATATTGCGCTCGACTAGCCTGCCATTACTATATATGTGAACATTGTACTGATCTGTACCATATGTGTATGACTGAATGGTATAGGTACATTGCGGATGTAATATATGAAAAACAGATGTTGGCGCCATAACTATAATTAATATTAATTTATTTAGTTTTATTTAAAATTAACCATGTGTTTATAAGCATTAAAACACGAGGATAATTTTTAATAAAATCAAATACATATTTTATTTTTTTAAATAACATAATTAATTGTTTTATTTTGTCAATCGTAGCTTTGTAGTATTAGGTGTGTTTTTTCATATCTTTGTAACGATATGTATTATTGATGTCTGTATTAATAAATAAGTTTTAAAATCGGATTTCGTTTGTGCAGTACTAGCTCTCTATCTCTTTATCTGTCACTAGTGACTCTCTATTCACTCCCCCACCTCCTCCGCACGAGTTGGTATGCCCGCTTTTCACTTGACAGAGGCACTTGATGGCACATGCCATAGCTATTCTTTAGAGAAGAATGGTCCAGGTGAATGAATGATAGAGTGAGCTGAATAGCGCATACTTAAATAAAACACCATTAGACGGTTTTTGTTCAATTTCATGACAAAATATTCACTGAATATTGTGTTTATTTTTGTAACTATTTAAAGATGTTATGGATTTGTCGCACAAGTATCTGATGTCATAATCATACACTTACATGTTCATAGCATTTCTGCTCCATAGCGTGTATATGACGACACAATTCTTAAACGTACATAGCATTTCTCCTACGTCACCAGTATCTGATGTCACAATCATAGTATTTCTCCTAATTTTATGATACAATTTTTAAATGTACATATCATTCCTCCTGCGTCTCGAGTATCCGAGGTCGCAATCATAGTATTTCTCCTAATTTTACGTCACAATTCTTAAATGTACACAGTGTTTCACCTACGAGTATGTGACGTCGCAATCATAGCATTTCTCCTAATTTACGGGACATTCTTAAATGGACATAGCATTTCTCTTACGTCACGAGTATCCGAATTCACAATTCGTAATGTTCGCTAACCAGTATGCATTGATAAGATATTCACAGAAGAGTAACTACATATTACATCGTAGTGACGGTTCACATGCGTCCACGTACGTCTATGGTATATATATATATATGCGCATGAGCATATACCTTCTTAGTCGTACGTGGACGTACATGTGACGACGCTATGGCATTAACACTTGACTGCAATACGTCGTTACGTCACCCATTTACTATGATTGTCTGTGGTCCAACGCAGTGCAGTAAAACTGAGATGATAAAAGCGTTAATAAGAGATCCCTATGCCATTACTCCCCCTCCACAGAGGATTGTGTACTGCTACGGTGCGTGGCAAGATGGGTATAACGATTTGGCCAAAGAAGTTGAATTTAAAGAGGGTGTGAATGTTGAACTATACAGAAGTTGCAGAACATTGGTGGTGCTCGACGATTTGATGAATAAATGCGACGAGAATGTAGCCGACCTATTTACAAAACGTTCTCACCATGAGAATTGTAGCGTAATATTTGTCGCACAAAATCTGTTTCACAAGTCTCGCAATCAACGCGACTTATCGGTTAACTGTCACTACATGGTATTGTTTAAGAATCCCCGTGATGCGTCATCCATTCGTTCTTTATCTAATCAGATGTACCCAGGCAATACAAAGTATTTGATCGAATCATATAAGGACGCTACACGCGAACCTCACTCATATCTACTCCTAGATTTGAAACAGACGACACCAGACAATATCAGACTCCGTTCATCTGTTCATCCGAAGGAGGGGTGCTACGTTTACATACCTAAGAAAAATGGCGTTACGTAAAACGGAACGCCATTTACCTATGCTGCAATATTTGGCTAAAGTAAAGCCTTCAATCAGAAATGATGTAATCAAACAGTGTTCGAACGAATTGGGGGATGTACTATGCGAATCATGCCTAAACGTATTACGTGGGAATGTTCATCTCACTAAAATACGATACAAGCAGCTGAGTAAATACAAAGTGAAAATGCGTACGCTGACTAGTCGCGGTGTGCCATATGCACGTAAAAGAAAATTGCTACAAACAGGCGGATTTTTAGGTGCCTTATTACCAGCGGTGATCGGTACGCTAGCGCCATTAATTGGTAAACTGTTCGCGTGAAAAGATGTATCATTCACGTAAAATGGCACTAGTTCCTCACGAATTGATAGGTAATTTAAATGAACAGAGTAAAATATCATTGCTACAGACAGATCCATCGATACGTAGAGCTATTAGTCTCGACAACGAGATATCCAATATATTAACCAGACACGATCTGACTGAAAATGAAAAAGCAAAATCATATTCGCAAGTATTGGATAAGCATAGGCATTAATATCAGCAAACGCAAGGACAACAACAACAACAATATCAACCATTACCTCTACAACCCACAACTAACTACGATGCACTGCCAGCACAAATACTTGAACGTACGATGAGGGGAATACCAAAAACGTACAAGACAAAAGCCAGCGGAGTAATTGATATTTTACGTTCGGTTCCTGAATGTTTTCACGTTAATGATTTGGGCGAAGTGACAATAGAGGGTACGTTTTTCCCAAAAAGTAATGTACTCGACCTGCTTACAAACGTAGTAGCGCATGGTCGTAAACCTCTTATGGCTGGCATGCGTGCTCAAGCAGAGGGAAAGTTTCTTAATCTGTTATGCGACCTAAATATACCCCACGGATTTGTAGGGCATGAGAAAACGATGAGACAGATATATAATGGTGCAGAAAAGGATGTTAGCGCCAGTGAGTACACGTCTACGCCCGTGAGCAAAAGAATACGTAGAAAGAGTTCTCTGGCGGACATCAGGAAGAAAAAGCAACATTCAATTCCGGTGTGGGTAAATTTAGATAAGTCATGAATGATGCTAAATTGGCGAAAGTATATTTTGATCCGAAACATTACGCGTCTTTTAGTGGGAAAGAAAAGCTATATAATGCGTTCAAAGGTAAAATACCTCGCAACTACATCAACAAATGGTTAAAACACCAAGAAGTATATACCCTACACAGACCGCGGAGAACAAAGTTTGACAAGCGAAAAATAAGAGTTTCAGCCATTGATGAACTATGGCAGGCAGATCTATGCTCGATGGGCATGCTGGCAAAAGAGAACAACAACGTGTTATATTTGCTATGCATAGTTGATGCCCTTTCAAAATATGCATGGGTGGTACACCTGTTTAGTAAAACGTCGTCGGCAGTCAAGAAAGTGTTAGAATCAATATTGGAGCATACTGTGCGTCGCCCACACGCTATTCAAACAGACAAAGGGGGTGAGTTCGTAAACCGTGTAATGAAAACATATTTGAAAGATAATGGAATACATTTCTACACTTCTCAAAATGAAACGAAAGCTGCAATGGTAGAGCATTTTCAACGCACACTGAAGGGTCGAATATACAGATACATGATGCATAAAAATACACGAAAGTATATCGATGTATTACCCAGTTTAGTCATGGCGTACAATAATACAACGCATTCCAGTACGCGTATGGCTCCTACCGAAGTCAACTGTAGAATGGAGTTAATCGCGTGGAGAAATATATATGGAAAGAAGACGAAGAAATGTTCCAAATCTAAAAACAGCCCTACTCAAGGCAACCATGTTAGAATATCACAAGCAAAAATGCCATTTGAAAAAGCATATCGCGGGCAATGGAGTCGCGAATTGTTTAAGGTGCATGAGGTGCTTACAGACAAATATCCATACTTATATAAATTAGAAGACTATGGAGGTGACACGATTATTGGTACTTTTTATCGTGATGAGATACAGCAAGTGATAGAAGAAAATGATAAAGAGTATGCCGTGGAAAAAATACTTAAAAGTAGAAAAAATAAAAAGGGACAACGCGAGTATCTGGTAAAGTGGCTCGGTTACCCGGATAAGTTTAACACAAGGGTTAATGAAGTAAGCACTATACATCATTGACGATGGATGAATATATGGAGAGAAGATCGGATCAGAGCATGTGGCGAATGCTGGGTTCACGAGTACCGAAGGAAGAAATAGTATACCTAGCTCAAATTATAATAATTTATATCATAATCATTACGTGTATCGTGAATCTGAGTATACAAAATGGGCAATCAGGCATATGGATATCGCTTTTGAGCGGTTGTCTGGGGTATATATTGCCTAGTCCGCGCATAAAGACGTCCATACATCATTCGACTCAGAATGAACGAGGATCAGTTTTACATAACGCTTCTGAGCAATAGTAGTACCCAGTTCTTTCCAGACAATAAGATATCAGAGTTTCGAACACGTCTGCAAACTCCATTAACATTAGATGGCGAATGGGAAGTAGGCCTCTCGAGTGTGTTATATCCGAGGAGTTGGCTTACTATTGCAAAGGAAAGTTTTGTACAAATATACGCATTTACTAAGAAGAAGATAAAGAAGAAGAAGAAGAAAAAAGATAGCGTTGCGTCAGAAGAAATTAGCAAAGAGGGTGCCAGTATGTCAGAAATAGAAAAGACATCAGCTTTTCCGCTAGTTTTAAAAGATGGTTTCGGTAATCCATGTCCAGCTGATCGGGGAAAACGGTTACGAAATGCTCGGGGAAAAGATGCGCAAAAGGATAAAACAAATAATAACGGAAAAAACCGTTTACATAGAAGCGAAAATTATTATTATGTGCAAACAGAAGCTCCATTTATCAATGTACCGAAAGGGTACTATGCCGTAAAAAATATGGTAGACTATCTAAATGGCCAGATAGAGAGCAAGACAAGATTTAGACACAAAAAATTATTTTTCAATTTTTACTTGCATCGCGCGAATCTAGTTTCTCTCACGGTTAAAGATAATTACGCTATACATTTAGGTAGAGATGTAGCAAATTTAATCGGATTCGAAGGAGGAAAAATACATATGGGCCCTATAGACTTTAGAGAATCATTTCGTTCAAATCGTGAGGGTGGTCCTACGACCGCATATATATACTGTGACGTAGTCTCACACAGCGTGGTAGGCGATACTTCCGCACCGCTACTCAGAGTGATACCCGTTTCTAGTACAGATGGAGGAAAAGATATATGTCAGTGGACGTTTCCTGATATTCAATACCGTACTGTGTCAAAGAACTACATCGATACTATTGGAATACTTATGACGGATAGAACTGGCGCCAATGTCCCATTCAAGGACGGAGCATCGCCGAGTGTACTCTGTTTGCATTTCAGATGATGACGACAACGATAATGAGAGGCACGTTAAGAGGGTCGATTAGAGGAAAAACGAATGCACCAGCGCTGGCTCGTTACCACGCGAGTCAAGTGGGTCATGGACATATTCCAGTTTTTGCAGGCGCGCGATACCAATCAGGACATGGACTCAGTAATATATTAGGTGGTATATTACGTTCAGCAATACCTTTCACAAAAAATGTGGCTAAATCTATAGGTAAACAAGCTCTTAGTGCTGGAATCGGACTAGCTGAGGACGTAAAGGCTGGAAAAAATGTTAAAACGGCATTAAAATCGAGAGCAGGTTGTGTTGCCAGGTCTTTGATACCAGAAGCTGTAACAGCGGTGCGAGGTGGTTGAAGACCACCTCAACCTAAACATAAAAAGAGGAATAATACACGTAATGCTCAGTCAATGCGCGCGATACGGAAGAGGAAGGGTCGCAAAAGACGTCAGAGAAAACAAGCTGATATCTTTAATTAACAAACAACATGGAACTTAATCAGATCTGCGAGTGCTCGAAGAGCGAATTAGACATTTTCCAGATGCGTCCCATAGTGACGACATTGGAGTCTGCAAAATGGGAACTGTTTCAACCTGTATCTAGTTTATCAGATAGTGGACCGATCGAGTTTTACGTCAGTGGGTCTGCCGATAGATATTTAGATCTTACGCAATCTTATCTTTCGATTAAAGTTAAGCTAGTAAAGCTAGATCGAAATGGTGATGAAAAGACACTCGAGGCGAATGGTCTGATAGCTCCTGCGAATAATCTTTTGCATACGATGTTCTCACAAGTGGATGTTTTTTTGAATGGAAAGCGTGTCAGCGACTCGAACGAAAATTATGATTTCCCGCTCGTACATCGAGACGTTACTAAATTATGGCAGCGATGCCGCATCCTCGCATCTACAACTTGCTGGATGGAAAATCGATGATGCTGGCGAATTTGATAATATCACTGATACTAACTTAGGTTTTCAAGCACGTAGAAGACTGATGGAGCAGAGTAAAATGGTGCAATTAATAGGCTGCATACACAGCGATATGTTTCTTCTGGACCGATTCCTGCTCGATTCCGTTGATTTAAGAGTACGCCTACAGAGGAGTAAAGATGCGTTCGCCATTATGGCCACGGAAGGAGTGAGGCCTAAATTGAAAATAATGTCGGCTAACTTATTTGTACGCAAAGTTATCCCATCATCAGATCTGCTAGTGGCGCACGCCGTTACTCTGAGACAGACAAGCACAAAATATCCTATTCGCAGGGTAGTGTGTAAGACATTTACAGCACCTAGCGGTATTCTGAGCATCGATAGAGATAATATATTTATTGGGCAGCTACCTACTAGAGTATTATTCGCTTTTGTACCTAATGATGCCTATATTGGTGTGGTGCATAAAAATCCGTTCAAGTTTGATAACAATAACACTACCTATGATACATGTTATATAAATGGAGAAGAGGTTACAACATCGCCAATACGTCCTTCGTTTAGCGACGACATTTACTCGGATGCTTATTTCTCACTATTCAGCGGTACTGGTGCGTTATTCATAGACCGTGGCTACCTGATAAATAAGACTCAGTTCAGACATGGAACCACATTGTTCGCAAGGGATTTTACGCCAGATCTAGCTGATTCAGAGCATCGTTACCCTACACGCACTGGTTTGCTGAAAGTGGTCTTCCATTTTGCTCAAGCACTTGCCGCTACAACCAATGTAATTTGCTATGCTGAATTTGATAATACGATAGAAATTGGATCAGACTTTAACGTATTAACAGATTATTAACAAATATGTTGAATACATTTGAAATTGAGGATCTATTATTCGGCGACAATAAAATGCGTGAACACTTTCTCGGTGTTTTTCCAATTGACAATGTACCCGCACATATTAAATATCTCCCGGCCTCATTAGTAATAAACACGCATCCCAGTAATAAAT
Organism: Chaetoderma sp. LZ-2023a; assembly: GCA_034401795.1. Classification (NCBI taxonomy): domain Eukaryota; kingdom Metazoa; phylum Mollusca; class Caudofoveata; order Chaetodermatida; family Chaetodermatidae; genus Chaetoderma; species Chaetoderma sp. LZ-2023a. The sequence continues at coordinate 57,634,779 of CM067375.1, forward strand.
CCGGACAACATTGGGTTGCGGTTTATTACAGTAGAAATGGAAATGCTGAATACTTTGATCCATATGGAAGACGTCCTTCTGACGGAAGAATGATATCAAATGTAGAAAATGGACACCGTGTGCGTGTTTATTATTACACCAATGTACGTGTTCAACCATCCGTGATGACAACTTGTGGATATTATTGCATATATTTCTTATACCATCGTTCGAGAGGTGTACAAATTAAACACATATTATGGGCCCTAATAAACAGAGACAAAATGATGCGATAGTGAAACGTCTGACGCGCAGGATTATGAAGAAAAAATGATCATAATGTATAATTATTTATGTACTACGTTTACTTTTTAATTATCGTGAATAAATGTCGCTAATATTTATCGTAAGAAAAATGCACGTGTCAATAAAAAATACATTTTGTAAAAATATGTTATTATTTTTTCGTGTTCCCTTCTCATCCCTCACCCATCCCCCCCCCCCCCCCCCCCCGCTATTATGATAAAAATATGTAATGGTACACTAGGCACGCGAGGCATACCACAATGATCCAAAAATCCGTAATTAATCGTATTCACATCGCGACAATGACAAAATACGGACATATTTGAATACAGATGAAACCATATGACGTGCTCTGTAATTGAACGCTGCGTATCAATTCCAGTTTTCTATAACTGGAATGTCATTCAAACATGGTGCGATAGTAATGTTTTGTAAACCGATGATGTTAAGCGGTGGAGAAAAAACATATGACCGAAATAAGGGCGTGTTCAGATACGTTCGTGGAAAGATAGTTTTACTGACAGCTCATATTTTAGCTATAAAAGCGAAATGCACGCGACTAGTAAGGCATACAGCTTTTTTTTTAATTTGTCAAAACACGTAAAATGGAATCTCAATTATGCGATCGATGAAGAACGATAGGTTCTACACCTATCAATTGCGGTTGCATCCGATGGAACCAATATAAAGAGGTTGCAGTACGGCAACCATTTGCAATGTCATTGCGTGAAATCCGTAACTGCTGGAGAGAATATCTAGCGGATCCGAACGAACGCAATTACAACAAATGGTTGCATACGAAGTACCTACTTCGTAATGATTGTTGTATGTGTATGTGGTGCAAACAAGATAGAAGTTATCAATTGCATTAATTGAGATACAAATATTTACGTTAGCAAAATAAAAAATTAAGAAAAATAGGCCTCTTTTTTAAGGGGCCACCAATAAACCAAAATTATGTTACATACACCCACACACAAACGGGTACATAAAAAAGACGCACACGCGCATGCACACACGACGTACACGCATAGGGGACAGGGAAAATGGGAACATGGGTGACAAGGGCCGTGCACGTAGAACCACGCGCGCGTCGTCACACGCGTATCGTAACACGTGTGAGGGTATGCGCAGTACGTGCGTGTGTTGGTGCATCAGGTGTGTGCGTGTGGGTATGTATGCGAAAAAAAAAGAAGGTAGGACACCCTTGTGGATGATGGATCAGTAACAAATTTCCAACGATACAGATGCATTCAACCACATATTCCACCATGGGTGAAGCCTTTCATCGTCGTACATACCAATGACATTATTAGTTCGCGAGGAAACAGGCATTGACAAAATCTAAAATCGCATGACCTTAAAGCGAATGAAGCGGCCATGTTTAACGTTAATATGGGTAATGTGCGAACACGTCATAAATATGCATAAAGCACTAGCGCTCAAAACATCATATTCTAATAATTACCCAAGGGAATTAATACATATGTCCACTCGGCTAAGAACTAGGAAACGATACGATATTGTATCCAGAGCACAAAGCTGGACGCATTCGCAACTACAAAGTAAAATCTCCTAGCGATTAGGCGATAATTCAATAGTAATTTTGAATATTTCTAAAAACCATGTAGTACGAGACTTGCGGTACTAACACGTTCTTTCATTATTAACACATGGTATGTTTGTATCTCGATTCAAGCTTGATCTCATGGCTATTCGAGACGTATGGTTAAATCATACGCAACAAATAATCTTTTTAGCATAAGTACGCTCTACATACAATTCTATAAACGGAACCCTCAGAGATATAATTACCACATTTTAACCGTCGTATCTAAAGCGATTGACGTTATCGCAATGTATTTAAAAAACAATTTACGCGTAATGACGGTTAAAAGTCAATCAAAATATTCGACAAAAATAGTTTTTCTAATAACGTTAGCGACGTCAAATTAATTTCAAAATATTCAACAGTTTTCCTGTATGGTATCGATAGAAAATGAACTATATATTCATCGGTATTAGGGTTAACTTCTTTTTAACCCAAGATACAATCCATCACAACCAAGTCTTGGTTACCATTCCAACCGTACATACCATTAATACGAGATTATTTTAAATATTTTGTTGCTAATCTGTCTGGTAGCTGTTGCTTACTAACAGCTTACAGGCAGTCTCTAAATATTCTACAGTTTACTAATGACGTTAGCGACGAAACAGTCAAATTATTTTCAAACATCAATACCGTAATTTCTCATACATCCTCCTCCTCCCACGACCTCCGTTATCGGACCACCTCTTAAACTCTATTATTTTACTATTATCACTCATCAAACTCTATTATTTTTACAACGGTAGATAACCGCGGATGGGGGAGCGCTGCCACTACGTTCAAACGTAAAATACACAACTTTTATACTTTTAAGGGTTAACTCATTCAAAATAATAGAACATTCCAGTGTTGCAGATTCTCAAATACGTGTGCGGCTGGACGTCATTGTTATCGAGAAAAACGTGTGCCGCTGGACGCCATTGTTCTCTAGAATGCGTGTGCCCCTGAGCGCCATTGTTCTCAACATTCCATTCCGCAAGCTTTTCTTTTGTTCTCCTGAAAAACCCATTGTTCTCGAAGACCCCCTGCTGGGAAGAACAATAACGGCCAGCCCCACCCATAACTACTCACATTTACATTAAGCTAAACACATTTGTATAAATGCAGATATTAACAGATAAGTTATGCTTAACTCATCTTGCCTTTATGCCAGAAGCGGCCAACTTATTGGAACTAAGCATGGTCATACATTTACTTTAACCCGTACGAGTAACACGATGACATTCAGACTTTTGAGGTCAAGGTCATTGTGATCTTGGTACAAATCTAGATTTGCACTTGGAAATGCAAAATGCCAATTTTCTTTCAATATCCCTTCAGTGTAACACTGTTGCTGTGTTTATGTTAAAGATGCATATTCACACCAGAATGCCTGAAAATAAAATTGTTAAGATTGTAAGCTTTTATAGGCTTAAATTATGTACCTCAATATAATGAAAGGAAATAAATCTTAACATCTGATGATTTCATTACAAATAAATTAATATAATTTTTTAAGTTGCGAAATTGAAATAGAGGCTCGTGCCATGTTTCAATTTCGCAACTTAAAAAATTATATTAATTTATATGTAATGAAATCATCGTATGTTAAAATTTATTTCGTTTCATTGTATATAGTCTCACAGTTTAAGCCTCTAAAAGTATATAATTTAAACAAATTTATTTTCAGTAATTTTGCTGGGAATATGCACCTTTAGTCTGTTCGCAATATAATTTGTGATAATTATTTTTGACAAGTGAAGGCTTTATATAAACGACCATTGTGCAATGTCGATATGATTATGATGATGATGATGATGATGATGATGATGGTGGTGGTGGTGGTGGTGGTGGTGGTGGTGGTGGTTCTATATTGAAAGGTGTGGTAACTTCTTTCAGCTGCAATCAGTTTTCTACCACCAATATCTCTATATATGTAATAAAATGCGGGTTGACGACTGTGTATAGGTTGGTGTTATGTATCATAGTCCAGATATAGCAGAACGACACTCGGAAATGGTGCTATGGTGGTGACCTCCGAATAGTGTGACAATAGAGAAATATGATCTGTCACTCAAATATCTGACGTCATAATCAATATCACTAGGTAGCTGACGTCACAGACATTATGATGTTTAGCTATAAGTCGATACGATACGTTCGTCACTAGTATGCGAATTCTATGTCTTTGATGACTTTACAATTCCATAAAGATTCTGTTGAATATTTTGAAACTAATTTGCTTAGGGGATGGTGCTACCATGGGCACATCACAACCAGATGAGTTTCAAACTATCCAACAGCTCACCTGTATTGTCACTCTGAAATTTGGACTCTGAGAATTCAGGTTTCAAATTTTCAAATCGATTCCAATACGAGTAGTTTAGCTAGAACTTGGCGGAGCTTAGCTAGAACTGTGCGGAGCTTAGCTGGAATTGGCGGAGCTTAGCTAGAACTGGGCGGAGCTTAGCTAAAACTGGGCGGAGCTTAGCTAAAACTGGGCGGAGCTTAGCTAGAACTGGGCGGAGCTTAGCTAGAACTGGGCGGGGCTTAGCTAGACATGACTCCGTCTACCAATTGTTCTTGAATTTGACATGAGCATGGTATGTTGACAGAATTACGTTCACCTTTCCAATTTATCCATCCACCATCATATGACGTCATAATCAACTACGTGTATGCTAACGTCATAATCATGATGTCATGAATGATTCTAAAAAAGTCCGTATTTAACGCTTAATAGTCCGACACGTTGCATGAATTGTATGTCTTTGCTATTTAATAAACATGATGTCGAATATTTTGAAACTAATTTGACTAGGCGCCGTTGATGCCATAGGAATCAACAACACATATTCCAATTAAATTCAATATATTCAACAATTTACCTGCATAGATTTTCTGGAAATTGATAGCCAGGGAGTTCAGAGATTGCCAACGTGAGTGTGGTGTGGGTGGAGCTTAGATAGAGATGGGCGGGGCATAGCTAATACTGGAAAGGCCTATTCTTGCATTACGTCGACGGGTTGAATGGAGTGGTTGTCTATGGCTTTGAAGCCGGAAGTCTAGAATGAAAGTCCTCCGTAGATGACGTTCGGAAAACAGAATACTCCAGCGGCCTTCAATCCACAATACTCTGCACACAGCATGAATGTTTATCTATGTCCGTTTTGTTATCATATGTTTGGAAGCACCTGCTGCTATTTCGTGCGAAGTAGTCTATTATGTCTTTAAATTCAAAGTTGTCGAATTTTCTGTCTTTGATTAATCTTTTCCCACGGATTGGTGTAAGATATTAGTTTGTTGGAAAAGCGAGCACTAGCCCCTTAGCCACCTTAAAAAGTCGTATTTCCTTTGACGCCATCATTCTGTTAATGCATCAACGGTTGCGTGAATTATACTTATTATAGATGAAGCGGACTACACGGCTTTGTACGCGCTCCAGGTTACCGATGTCTGATTGGAGGCATTGGTCTCACACTGCGGAGCCACGTTCCACGCCTAATCTACCTAGTGAGCAGTGCATAATAAACACTTTTCCTGCATGCAGGAGTGGGGTTGGTGGTGGTGGAGTGTGTGGTGGTGGGGTGGGTAGCAGAATGTCAGATTAAGGTGAAATAAAACGATTGTTGATGTGGCCTTTTTCGCGATATCTTTGACATGCGACCTCTATTTCGAGTAATATGAAAGTGTGATGCCTAAGGAGCGGCTGTCATTAACTTGTTCTATATGTATAATTGCCGGTCAAGGTCATTTATAAATCTAGCGATTTTTCTTTACCCATTGGACCTCATTCCCCACATTTCAGCACAATTCTGGAGTCCTTCAATGTCTTCCTGGAGGGTGATGTGGTCCTGAGGTGATCGGATTGTTCTGTATAAAAGTAAATCATCAGCAAACAGTCGCACCTGTGATCTAACACAATCAGGTAGATCGTTTAAATGGCACAGGAACAATATTAGCCATAGAACACTTCCCTGTCCTACGCCGGATTCGACAGTGTTCTCATCGGACAGTTCACCATCAATGGCAATTCGCATGTTACGATTGGCTAAAATGATTGGAGCCATAAGTGGATGTTGCACGTTATTCAATAGCATTTGAATATTTACAGTTTAGTGTGTGGTGCAGTATCAAATGCCTTAGAAAATCTAATAATGCAACATCAAATTTTTTCTGGCCATAAGCTTTAGGAAAACTATATGTATCACAAGAAAATCCTGATCTAATGCTAGGGCTGAGGCACGTGAGGATTTTCACGAATCGAACCGGTTCACGATACAGAAGTCCGAACCACGAACTGGTTCACGAACCTTTTTAATACGCTATTCTATGCGGGAAATTACTCCTAACAGAAAATAACATTTAAAGACACGTGGCTTTACTGGCTAAATGATAGAAAAAACCCGAATGTCAAGTTCTGACAACAAATGTTAGAATATATTCGTAAATCACACTTAGAAGGCGTTCTGATTCCTTGTCTATTAGCCCTTTCATCGTCAAATCCCTGAAAATGTAAATTCCTTATGATATAAAACTGACCCAGTTGAATATTTTGGAATTAATTTGACTGGAAGCTGTTGCTGCCTAAGGCAGCAACAGCTTCTAGTCAAATTAATTAAAAAATATTCAACAGTTTTCCTGTATGGTTTTCCTAAAATTTGATATGGGAATTCATCGGTGAAAGGGTTAGCTTATGTAGGCCTATGGTTCACGAACCACACGAATCCCATGCAAGCGAACCGAACCATGGTTCGTCTTCCCTTGGTTTACCATTTTCCGATCCAACGAATGTTCGTTACAGCCCTATCTAATACCATGATTTAAGTTTGTCAGGGTGATTCAGTAAATGGCGACAGATAATATTGTCCAAGATTGTACACAGTTAATGACACTGAGCGATCACTTTCTGACAAGTGCTTATCCCATTTTTTGAACACATGTGTAATATTATTCTGGTAATTGTCCAATCTATAAGTAAATTCCCAGAGTCAATAGATTTATAAAATATCACAGTGAGGCACGATGCGAGATGGTGAGCACACTCTTTAAGAATTTCATTTGCTATATTATCAGGGCCTATTGCCTTCGCAACACTGTTCAATCAGTTAGTTGCCCTACCGGGACATGACCGGTGTCTGAATGATATATATATATATATATTTTTTGCGTCTCTCTCGAAGGCATAGAATTATTTTACAAATATATTTGCTTTTTCGGCACTGTTTGAGATGAGGGTGCTATTGGATATTAATGGCGCGGTTCCAATATTGTACTGTTTTTAGGATTTTATATATTGTCGAAAGGACTTGAGTGAGTGAGTGAGTGGGTGGGTAGGTGGGTGGGTGGGTGGGTGGGTGGGTGGGTGGGTGGGTGGGTGGGTGGGTGGGTGAGTGAGTGAGTGAGTGAGTTACCATTTTGGAAGGTCCGTTTATCTTTTCTGAATGCTCCTTTGCACTCTTTACGCTTGTGACGCCAGTTTGACCAGATTATTATGTTATTAGCCTCTTGGTATACATGTTTCTTCTCGGTGAAGAATCTCCGATGCTTTGTGGATTATCTATGATGTAGGGATGCACGATTTCTTCACAACAAATGGAACGTGTTGTGGACGATTATCGATTTAAAAAATAATAGTGCCAGCCTACTTATGGTATGTTCCAATAGATGCACACATCACAACATATAAGACAATGAAGTGTAGGAGCTCAGATTTCACAAACAGTTACACGGCTACACGTGCAAAATGAAACAAAAACACACATTAAACATTAAGATAACGGATAATATAATTTACAGGCAAAGCAATAATTAATGAACATTGTATTAACTATAAAATACTTGTCACTAAAGACAGCTATTTACCTAATGCACATTATTTTCATTGTGTCTGATATATAATTAGATTTTAAGCATCAACTTAGTTTTAACTCGCTCCCTTCAATGATACGATTAATGCTCCTTTCAACGGCTGTATGTATGATTACTGTATTCTGCGGCTGTAGTAGTAGAAACATCCTACAGCTGCAATCAGTCCTTCTTCAGTTTTGCCCACTGAGCTTCCTCAAGCCCATTCTTGACTCGAGTGTACTGAGTCCTGCTTTCTTGCGGTCACCTCGTAGCACGCTGTATTTATTATACCCCTATTTCGCGGTATTGTTGTTGAATCAGACGAAGATTTACCTTTAGCTTCCGTTCGAAGGCGAAAATTACCGATGAAATGGCGGTTCACTAGAATGGACCGTTCCAATTTTAGCTATGCCCCGTACATAGCTAGCTAAGTTCCAACCACACTTCGCCGTGCTGGGATTGATCGATCCCCGAATGCCATGACTATCAATTTAGTGAAAAATATACAGTTGAGTTGTTGAATATTTTGTAACTAATTTGACTGGGTGTTGCTGCCTAACGGCGCCCAGCCAAATTAGTTTCAAGATGTTCAACAGATATTTATTAAATACTAAAGACATACAATTCGTACAACAGCGCATAGTCCGTCTTCAAATAAGCGTTCGTGACCTACTCATCTACGTCATTCATGACGTCATAATGACGTCATTGATTGTGATGTTATTCTACACGTCACGTAGTTAATTATGACGTCATACGATGGATCGATAGAGTGGAAAGGTAAAGTATTGCAGCCGTTTAAAAAATTTAGCAGTACTGTTTGTCGTAATATAACGTCTTCGGAAATATTGTGTCCCTGTTCTCTGGGAGAGTCCGAGGCTGCTATTGCAATCCATCACATAATTAGGTATTCAACACAATGGCCCATGGTGTAGAGGCAAAGCCATAGGGACATAACTTTAACCCTTTCACCGACACATACCTTTATCTCAATTAGGAGGCTAACATACAGGAAAGCTGTTGAATATTTTGAGATTAATATGACTGCTTCATGCAGCAATGGCTTCCAGTAATATTAATCTCAAAATATACAACAAAATTTACGGTATTTCGAAAAGAATTTATTTTATCAGGGATGTGTCAGTGACGTGTCGTTAAAAGGGTTAATTAGCGTTCGGGTGACTAATACCCATCAGATTCTGTTATGCTATATATCCATGGCTTATCAACAGCCAAGCAATACGACCCTATGTAGCAGCCACGGAACTAAATACAAGGTATGCTTATATTTTCTCGCAATGAGGTAGATGACTCGTCTCCTAGTACCTCGTTCCATATCGATATGTGACGGACCCCGCACACATTGGCTGATGCAGTATCCATTCTCCCTGACGATAAGTATGTGAACTTGTAGCAATCTTCGACTTGGCTGCGCCTATTGAGAAGTGGTACAGCCGCGCAGTGCCACGTTCCTAACGGGGATGATCCAACTGCTGAAAGATCCCAGAAAACCTTACCCAATAGAGGGTCTATTTCCAAACACGCCCAGCCAAACTGCTAGCTACCCGTCGCCCACTTTGCACCGTGGTTTGAATAGTATTTAATATTTTAAACTCTGAATTCCTGGAATCTGAGTGGTCAATAGCAGAATATATTGAAACTAATCTAATCTATACTAATTTCTGCCTATGCTAGCAACATCTCCCAATCAAATTACTAGTAAAATATTCAATAGATACTCGCTGGTGCCAGCTGGGCTTCACACGGATTCTTAATAGCGAGGGTCCATACGTAATCTGCAAAAGCCGATTGCGGGTACTCCAGTGCATGGTTCACCACCCCGGCTGGGGGATTAAGAATGTATATTAAATTGTAAATCCGAAAAAAGACGTACAGTGAATCTTTCTAGTTTATTCATCAATCGTATGACGCCATAATCAACTACGTGACGTCTATGACGGCGTCATAATAAATGATATGATGAATGACGTAGATAAGTTCATCCCGAGCGCTTAATTGATGACGGACGGATGGTGTACGAATTGCATGTCTTTACTATTGAATACACATGCTGTTGAATATATTGGAACTAATTTGACTGGCATAGGCAGCAACAGCACCAGTCAAATTAGTTTTAAAATGTTCAAAACCTTACCTGTATAGTTTTCTGGAAATTGATAGTCAGGAAGTTCAGGGGTCGATCCCAACACGAGCGGGGCATAGCTAAAACTGGAGTCCTCCTTTCAAATGCTTACTGTTGGACCTGGTGTTGATGGGGAATGCACAGTCACTATTTCAGGACTCTATTAGCACTTGGCTGATATGGATCGTGGTGCTGATCCAAACCATGATTTAAACAAAGTACTTGGAGCTATCTTAATCCAATAGAGCTACCAGGTTAGGTGACACAAATTGTATCTGTTAAGATGTTAACATCTGCTCAGCAATCTTTTCGCGAGTCGTGGTATCGTCTACACTGTGTCGTATTTCAGTTTCGCGGAACGAGCGATGCTAATCCTAGAGAAAGATTTGTATACAATAGATAATTAAAGTGTATTTTCTCCAAAAATGTGTTTTGGCGATGTTTACAGATACTTGCCTTAGTTAGTGGACCTTTCCAGAGTGATGACGTCATAAATGACTCTATACGGCTCGTCTTTAACTCTTAATAGTCCGACACGTTGTACAAATTGGATGTCTTTACTATTTAATAAACACGCTGTTGAATATTTTGAAACTAATGTAACTGGGCGCCATTGCTGCCATAGACAGCAACAGCACCCAGTCAAATTAGTTTCAAAATATTCAACAGCTTACCTGTATAGTTTTCTGGAAATTGATAGTCAGGGAGTTCAGAGCTCGATCGATTCCAACACGATCGAGGTGTGGGCGGAGCTTAGCTAGAGATAGGCGGGGCATAGCTAAAATGGAAAAGCCCATTGTCTTTACCAATGCTTGAAATATCATAGTCTCCAGTACTCCCATAGTCATTGCATTTGCGTGGTGCAGTGCCCGGCAGTTTGTAATCGGAGCACTACTTCTATCGACAACCACGGTTTATTAGTTTAATTAATGTATGTGGAGCTAGTTGATCCACACATTTCGTTGGAACGATGTTTCCTTCTTATGGAATCACACACCCAATTCCATTTGCTTTCTATACCTGATGGCTCAATGGAGGGATCCACTCTGTAACTCAAGCAGGCATATCTGACGTAATAATCAAACACGTCATTAGATGACTGATGTCACAATCAAAATGTGCTAGTTCCGTAACGAAATCGAAAAGTTCGTCACTAAAGTGTGCGATTTTGTTTGTATGCCTTTGGTGAATTTACAATGTAATAAAGATCTGATGAATATTGTGTAGCTCATTTGACTAGGAGATGCTCTACCATAAGCAGCAACAAAAATTAGTTTTAAATATTTAGCTGCTTACCTGTATACCTACCTTGAACCTGGGTTTCTGGGATGTTATATAAGTGGATTACAAAACGCGCATAAAGTGGGTGGGGCTTGGCTACAAGTGGGCGTACCGTGGCTATAAATGGATCTCTCCCTTTACCAAGGCAGTTAGAGGTAGCAGTTTAGTCTCTTCCTTTAATTAGAAAATTTGGTGACATTTGCTACTTAGCTTACATTGGAATAGAGCATACAAACACTTTCTCAATTGTTTCATTGTTGAAGAGTCAGGAAAACATGGCTTCACCAAGTTGTTGGAACGTTTATGATGATCTCGTCATCAAGTAACTGCTGATATTTGTTGTGATTCATGCCTTCTTCGACACCCCAAATAACTCGCCTATTTCCAATTGGCAGACCGTGGATGTTTCTGCTGCATTTGACCATACCAAGAACAAAGCCGTCCATGACGTTTATTGTTTGAAAATAAATCCAGCAGAAACACAACAATATGGATGTCCTACGAATGTCACGAATTCTCTGTCCTTATCGGTCTGCATCTATGAAATAAATTTGGACCTGTGGCATATTTTGAAAAGAATTTGACTAAAAATTGTTGGTGCCTTAGCCAGCAACTACTTTCAGTCAAATTGTTTTCAAAATATTCAGCTTATCCAGAGTTAAACCCCATGGAAAATGATATGTAGTTTGCAAAGATTCAGCAGGCAGACAGGTAATCTTGTTTGGCTTGAGTTGAAGCTGTATGTGTAGTGCCAAGACACTTATTAGTGATTATTTAGTCTAAGCACACTGTGAGTAAGTTTCCATATAAGTGAGAAACGTTTAAGTGTGGGAAGCTTGATATGTGTTATGTAACTTATCAGGAGGTTTGTTGAATTATGGTCAGCCATACTCTTTGTTTTTTTGCTCTGGTGCCGGTTTCACGAAACTTCTCAAGTCGAGTAATTTTCATAGCTCTCAGTTTTTTTTCCTAAAGATGCATATTCACAGCAGAATGCTTGAAAATCAAATTGTCAAAATTGTATACTATTAGAGGCGTAAATCGTGAGCTTAGATGCAATGAAACGAATTAAATTTTAGCATATGATGCTTTGATTTTTACGCGTTAATTAATATACTATTTTAAGATGTGAAATTGAATTAGAGACATGAGTCCCTAATTCAACTCACTAATTAAAAATTTATAATAATTTGTACGGAATGAAATGCTCAAATCTCAATATTAATTTCGTTTCATTGCAATGAGTTACACAATTTAAGCTTCTAAAAGTATATAATTTTAAGTAATTTTACTTTCATGCATTCCAGTGAAAATATCGTCTTTAAGTCACTTGAGTTTCTCGGAAAATCCTAAGCTCAAATCAACACAATTTCAAAGAAGATTCAGAGGATTCTTAATCGAGCTGTCAAATTCGAATCAGAGTGAATGATAAGCCAATGGCGTATGCACTGCCTGAAAAATGCGGCTGCAGGTTATGAACGTGCTGCCATTTTGTGACTTTCTTGTACAACATTCATTGCGTGGATACATTCTATCCGCTTGCCTCCAGTTTATGTTTTTTCCACTACGATCGATGTTGACATGTTTATAGGTGGGATATTTGTGACAAACGGATTTCTCCCATAGTTCTCAACAGGGCCGAACTTAGGTCGTAGGGGGTCATGTGCAAAGTTTATGTAATTCCTACCCAGTGCCATTCGCCTTGGAACTACCATTAGGATCGGGAGAATCCTAGGGTCAAGTTTCGACAGTAATGACGCTGGGGGCTCCTGAGCTCCGAGCGCTGTGAGATTTGGCACCGTCAGTGTTATATACCACGGAAATAACTTAAAATGTTTCATGCACAAAATAAAAAGATATTGTTGAATGTTTAGAACATAATTGGATTGGAAGATATTGCTGCCTAAGACAGCAATGGCTTCCTATACAATTATGTTCAAAATGTTCAACATACGATTTCTTAATAGCTAACATGTTTTGTTTTGAAAACTAATTTGCCTCCAGTTTATGTTATTTCAGCTACGATCGATATTGACATGTTTATAGGTGGGATATTTGTGACAGACGGATTTCTCCCATAGTTCTCAACAGGGCAGAACTTAGGGAGTAGGGGGTCATGTGCAAAGAAAACTAACTTATTTATTAGCTTACTATATGTGGCTCACATGGTCTATGCGTGAAGTTATACAGGCCCCCAGAAATACAGATAAAAATGAATATTTGTGTCACATTTTGGGGGGGCCTAAATATTTGGGGGCCCTATGAAAATGCCTTATGTTAGGTTCTGAGTCCTGTGATCAATGCATGATGAAGCCCATTAACAAGACTCGTGCTAGCCTGTGACAATCGGAAATCCCAATAAAGCGAGTCCTTGTTTCGAGTGATTATAGTAAATTGGCTTATTATCTTGAGCTCATCGACTTCGTTCATGGGTTTCATCAACAAAGAGTTTTGTAACATAAAGGAATCAGCAGTGGTGAAGTGGAGAGAATGACCTCATAATGAATAACGTCATTATGAAGTAGTTAAGTACGTCACGAACCCATATTTGAATACGGGCTATGCGTTTTTGTCGGAATTATATGTCTTTGCTATTTAATAAATATTTCGGTGAATATATTGAAACTAATTTTGACTGGGCGCTGTTGCTGCCATAGGCAGCAACAGCACCCAGGCAAATTAGTGACAAACTATTTAACAGCTTGTCTATATAGTTTTCTGGAAATTGATTGTCAGGATGTTCAGGGATCGATCGATCCTAACACGAGCGAGGCGTGGGTGGAGCTTAGCTAGAGGTGGGCGGAGCTTAGCGAAAAATGGAATGTTTCATTTTATTGATGGTTATTTCTGACTAAGGCAACAATCTATTGCAATCCAATTATGATCAAAATGTTCAACAACACTGTTCTTATATCGTGTTCAAAATCGTACTAACAAACATGTTAGGTCATGATTTGATTGATCCCACACGGACAAATCGTGGGCGGAAATCGTGGCCGGAGCTTAGTTAGGAATGGGCGGAGCATAGCTAAAAACGGAATTCATCCGTTGTCCCAGCATTTTCCCAGATCACACGTCTAACATCGATCTGGCCAGGCATATTTGCACCCAGGTCACAGCGGCACAGAATCCCTCAATCAAAATCGACGTTGTAAATCGTGTCAACGCGCAATAACGCGAGCCTCTTATCGTCCTAGCGTTCTCGCGATGTCACGTGGTGGATGGGACTTTGTTCTAAGCACGGGATCTTGACAACCATAAAATTTTACCTGATAACGACCGACCTTTGGCAAACTTTGAAGGCATAGTCGGTGAAGACTGGGTCTTAGCTCTCAGGTATAAACTGTAATAACACAGGCTTGCACGTAAAGCCTGGTTATGAGATTCGAACTTAGACAAACGTTGTCAAGGTATGACCGGATTTACAGGACACGTTCTTCCTGAGGGGAAAAATATGTCACGACATTAGAAGAGATTATCAAGAAAAGTGACACTGCGTCATTCTTACAAGCGGCGGTGCAGGAAGTGGTTGCTGTTGATTGACAGCATCAGTTTCCAGCAACACCGATTTGTAGAATGCCGGTGAGACATCCAATTCTAACACCCAGTCGGTACTAACAGACCGAATATGTTGCATACATATAATAGATACCACAGCTATTATATTCTTGTTAAATGGTGATACACAGATTTGGCATAGAACTAAACTTGTTATTCTTTAATTTCTAGCTTTGCCACGCCCATTTCTAGCTACGCTCCGCCCTCATTTCACATTGCGTATGTTAGAATCGATTTGAAACCTTGAAACTTGAATTCCCATACTCAAAATCGAAAGGTAACTATTGTAATGTAACCTGTTGAATATTTCGAACCAAATTTGACTGGGGCTGTTGCTGCCTCTGTCAGCAACAGCTCCCAGTCAAATTACTTTCAAAATGTTCAACATAATGGTTATTAAATAACAGTTTTATCAAAGACATGCATTAGTACACTAGAGACTGACTTTTCAATTTTCACGACAGCGCTACGTCATTATAATTATGACGTCGGATACCGAGTGACGTAATTGATTATGGCGCCAATTTCTTGCATGATATGTCGGATCCCTCCATATGAGACGCGAACATGAAATAACATAGGATTTTGATGGATATAGGCGTGCATGTATTTTAATTCCCGAAAGCACCTATAAAACAATGAAAAAATATCAGGTATATATACACCTGTGCAAAAAGTTAAGCACCACCCTATTTTTACGCACATGCGAGGGTATATTCATGTGCTATGAAGAAAGCAATAGCATAAACATTTATGTACCCATCCATCTTAGTGCAAGAGGTAATAATGCAACTAGAGGAATGCTGATTATGATGGTGGGGAAACACTGTATGTTTTTGTTTGAACTTGAAAACGAGGCCTGAATATGGTTACGTTGACACAACTGACAACTATTGCCCTACAGTTGACACACGTGGCTAGATTGTCATTAATGGTGTCTGAAAATGAAGTTTAACATCTGTGCACGAGTTTGAGACTGTCATTATTAATACCGGGTATATCCACCTTGTGCCTGGATAACGGCCTGGACACGACGTCTCATGCTGGTCACCAACCGACTGATACGCCATTGTGGTATTCGTTGCCATTCAAGATGGAGTGCGTCTGTTAATTCCTGTAGGTTCTGCACAGGAGGATCGCTCCTTCTCACCATGTTTCCCAGAATGTCCCAGATATGCTCAATAGGGTTCATGTCAGGGCTCCTTGCTGGCCATGGTAGGGTTTCGATGGCATTCTGGCGGAGGTATTCATGCACAGCTCTAGCACGATGTGGTCGGGCGTTGTCATCCATGAATATAGGGTGGGTTCCAGGTGCATGATTTACAAAATGAGGGACCACAACTCTATCCAGTATGGAATCTTGATATCTTTGTCCATTTAGTGTTCCAGGTACAGTCAACAGATCCAGCCTACAATCAAATGAGATGCACCCCCATATCATAACGGAACCTCCACCAAATGGAACTTCTTCCATGATGTTACGTTGGTCGTACGCCGTGCGTCTGGACCTCCATACACGAGTTCGACCATCTGTGGCATGAAGCAGGAACCGACTTTCATCGGACCAGTGTACCCGTCTCCAGGATCCCATGTTCCAGTGTCTTCTTTCGTTGCACCACCTCAGACGCTCCTCTTTGTGGTGTGCAGTGAGGAGAGGACGTCTGACAGGTCTCCTAGCTTTCATGCCAGCAGCATACAGTCTCCTTTTGACGGTAGACATTGGCACTCTATTGCGCGTTTCCCATTGCTGCCTGAGCACTCTGCTGTTGGTGAATGGAGATCTCCTAACAAGGCGTACAAGGGCTCGATCTTCACGGGCAGTAGTCTTCTTCGGTCTTCCAGATCTAGGCCTGTCCTTCACCTCGTTAGTTTGCCCATGTTTTGCAATCAAACGACTGATTACAGTATGGTTAATGTTCAGCTGTCTGCCAATCTCTCTGCATGACATACCAGTGGTATGCATGCCTATGATTTGCCATTTCACACGATCACTTAACCTTCGTCTTGCCATAGCGGTTCACAATCAAGAGCTAATTCTCTCTGTACAAATAAACCACGGTCATGAACACAAAATTCCTAATCTTGTCGCCTAAATCTGTATGTAATGTTCTACACCTCAAACTGGACTTTTACATAACTGAACACGTGTGCTGTTTCCCGCCACGCACGGACATCAAGCGGCGTGAAGTCATGCATGCATGCATTTCGTACTTGGAATTATGTCAGCTAACGCGGGGACAAAAAGTATGGCAGCCTAGTTGTACCATCATGTTTCTACGTTCTATTGTTTTTTCTGGTGCTTAACTTTTGCACAGGTGTATATATTCCTAAGTGGTTACCAAAAATAGGCAACGTATGCCGCTGCGGGAACGATTGTGAGGTTGACAATTCTATTATGCGCAATCTCGCATTTAAACGCTTTCTTGTCGTATGGACCTTTCCAGTTTATCCATCAATCACATGACGTCATAATCAACTACGTGACGTGTAGGATGACGACATAATCAATTACGTCATGATTGATATCTAGATAAGTTCCTCACAAACGCTTAATTGATGACGGACTAAGCGTTGGTGTACGAATTATATATCTTTACTATTTAATAGGCGGCAACAGCACCCTGTCAAATTAGTTTCAAAATATTCAATAGCTTACCTGTGCAGTTTTCTGGAATACGATTTGACAAAAAATTTGAAACTAATTTAACTGTGGTGCTGTTTTAAAATATTCTGGAAATTGATATTCAGAGAGTGCGGTGGTCGATCAAAGCCAACACGGGCGAAGTGTGGATAAAGTTTAGCTAAAGATGGGCTGGGTATAGCTAAAACTGGATTCATCCATTGAAATAGAGACAGGTCCAACTATTTTAAAGTTCAGTAATCACCAGCGACGGGCATATATACACTCAGCCTTGGAGTTCAGGCATTGGACATGTCCTTAGGCATCTTCAGACCAATTTCCGTCATAGACCTATATGATTTATATGTCTGGAGAGGCGTTTCAAAGAAATTTAATTTCCACTATTATAAACGGAAAATAGGAATTCATGAATGACAAAAACATTTCTTGATTAATAGTGTGAAATTATTTTTTCTGTTTAGAGAAGCCAAAACGGTGTTGGGTATATTGGCATTTTGCATACGCAAATGTCCGCGCTTGTGTTAGGTCTTCGATATGGTAGGTGTTTTGGGTATATGGCCGTAAAAGTCTGACCACGCACAGTTGTTGCCTTTGCAGATTGGTTTGGTTAGTTTTCGCTACAGCACTTTGCGCAGAATCTTGTGAGTTTTTCAGTTATCTAATAACCTGCCACTTGACGTGGGTCAAGCGAGGCGCATTGTATACGTGTTTTGTTATCTTAATAATCGTCGCAATAAACATCTTTTGTCTTTGTTTGTTGAGCCGACAAGCTGCTTAAATACGTAGCTGATTATAGCGATAATCACAAACAAAACTAGAGACCGTTATCTTAGTGACGTGAGAGTAGAGAGAGAGAGAGAGACTGGGTACACCGGCAACATAGGTTGATATTGACAGGTATACAGGTAGGCTATGCGTCCGTTATGACTGAACAAGGTACGTCCACTAATCAACAACTCCGGTATAGATCAACCTACGGCTCAAGGTGCACCATCAGCGTTTCTACCTGCTCAGCCAACCAACGTCTCCGGATCGGAGTCACGAGATTACTCAGTCGCCCTGGTGTTTGGGATATTTTTTTATCAGCCACCGTCGACCAAACCAGTAGAAGATTTCAGATTAGGACGCGATACCGAAGTGAGATATTAATACTAGCACAAGTCGCATGCTGAAGTTTATCTGCCGGTCGATGTTATCATGGTGTGGAATGCCTCAGGTAAATCTCGCTAGATAGCTAATTCGTTCATTCTAGAATATTTATCGTTGTTTTCTTTAGCCAACTATTAGGCAACGGAACATCAAAATGCACTCACTGCCTAAAATGTGAAAATGCTTTTACGATAAGACCATAATATTAATTTTTTATGAAAGTATTTTTCACGAAAATTAATAGCATTGTCTTATCGGCGAATAAGATAACATGTATTATTTGCTAGAAATGTCGGTGTCTTTTTCCTAAACCACATAACAATTCACTTTCAGATATAGTGCCTAATTTACTGCCCTCTGCATTTACAACCCAGGGAAGTTTCAGAGCCAATTGCTGAAAGAGCGAATGATAAGCCTTAAACACAACAAATTTTATTAAAAATGTGTGATCTTCAATATTTTGCACAAATTAGAATATTTTGTACGGAATCGGTTTGTCGGTAATCTATCCGAGATTATCAATCGACTAATGACTCTGATAAGGGTCAGCAATCTCGGATTATGACTTCAAGAGATTGTTGAAACTTTACAGCACTAAATTTTTATTATTACCATTACTATTATCAGGAGGTCTGAAGCTAGGCCTGCTGATTAGGGAAATTACAGTTCTAAATACGATCAGGAAGGGTTTCTCTGTAGCTCCTATCTGTTATCATGTTACATGTTTATGGTGTTTAGCAGATTGGGAGACTTATCATCAAATTTACAACATACTCTCCTGTTATCTGATAATAATAATAATATTAAATGCTGGTGGTGGTTGGTTGTGGTGCATTTAATTTGCTCTGTGTTTGTCGTCGAATAAGACACGACAGACCTCCATTAAATGGCAGGGATATAGAGAAAGAATGATTCAGATAAACGGACACCATTTTGATTTTTCATCGTTGGTGATAGGGAGTAGGCGAGCGTTTGGAGATGTTCGCTTGTGCTGTGGTGTTAGTTGACAAAGGATTCGCTAATATAGTTAATTTCAATATGTTGTTTTATCGAAACCGTAAATATCCATAAATAGCATAAGATGTTTTCAAAACTAAATAAGACGTACAGTTGATTATTTTGAACAGGCAGCAATGTCTTCAAGTCAGTCTATGTTCTACATATTCAGCCAAGCATTTCTTACACTGTATTGAAAATTCGAAATATTGCGAAATGACATGTTTTAGTTTTGGAAGTACGCTAACTTATGTCTGTAGGTTATCTTACAAGTTGGGAATCGTACAAAATTTGCATATATGGTAAAGATGTTAATAAATTCCAGCCATTTTGAGAGATAATTTGTGTAAATTAAAACGTGTTATTAATAACTCAACGGGACTCAAGTTTGATAACTTGTAAGGCCGTGTTCTCACTAGAGAGCTAATCAGGAATAACGCCATACTTCAGTATGGCGTTATTCCGGATTAAGTCTCTAGTGAGAATACGGCTTAAGACTTGTAATGTCATAAAGCTAAGTCACGAACATCGAAATGTCCGTCACGAAGTATTGGAATTATATATCCTTAATGGGTTTACAATTTAATGAACATTCTGTTGAACATTTTGAAACTAATATAACTGAGATCGGTTGGTACAATGGGCAGCAAATGGGCAGTAACAGACCCTGGTCAAATTAGTTTCAGAATATGCAATAGCTTACCTGTATAATTATATTCTGAAAATTCAAGTTTCAAAATGACCCCAGCACGTGAAAAAGTGGTCAGAGCTTAGCTACAAATCAGTTGGTCACAGCAAGAATGGAGGAAAATCCAGTTTTTGCTATGCCCCGCCCATCTCTAGCTACGCTCCACCCATGATGGGATCAACAGATCACTGAACTCCATGACTATCAATTTCCAGAAAACTATACGAGTAACCTGTTGAATACGTTGAAACTAATTTGACCGGGTGCTGTTGCAGCCTATAGCAGAAGCAGCGCTTAGTCAAATTAGTCTCAAAACATTTAACAGAATGTTTGTTAAATAGTAAAGACAAGCAAGTCGTTCAACAACGTTTAGTTCGCCATCGAGATGAACTTATCCACGTCTTTCATGACGTAACGTAGTTGACTATGACGGCACATGATTGATGGATAAACTGGCAAGTTCCATTGGATCCATCTAAGTGCTCAATGAAACGCATTTATGTTCGAAACGGGTCAAAACCCTAAAAAATGTGTCCTAAATCATATCACATTTGAATGCTGAGCTCCACATTATAGCTACGGAGTAACATTATTATACGATTTATAGAGATGTTCATAAATGGCAGCCATTTTGCGAGTTAGTTCCTATAGTCGTGTGCCCGTGGATGTTGCTAAGATGCCGTGTTGTTAACGAACACATTTTAGTGTAAATGAGGCAATGTCTGAAATTAAAATGATATAAGGAAGATGATCATAATTGTATTTAAATTAAATGTGAAAATAATAACAATGTGTTAGGTTTAGTGGCTGTAGCGGCATGTCATGTTTTTGGATTTTGAATTTTGAATCTGGTGGATTGTGCTGTCGCGTTTAGTAATAATAATAATAATAATAATAATAATAATAATAATAAAAATAATAATAGTGGTGGTTTTGGGGGGGGGGGGTTGGTGGTGGCTGTGGTAATAATAATAATAATAATAATAATAATAATAATAATAATAATAATAATATAATAATAATATAATAATAATAATAATAATATAATAATACTAATAATAATAATAATAATAATAATAATAATAATAATAATAATAATAATAATAATAATAATAATATCTTTCTCGTAATTTCTTTTCGAATTTTTTTTCCTGCGTAGTAAACTTGATGCGTAGTATAGATTCATTATATTGTAGACATCCTTGCCTTGTTCACCCCAGAGTGTTTGAAAATAAAATTGTTAAAGTTGTGTATCTTTAAATTGTATAGGCCGTATCTCATTTTATAGTGAAGCCAAATAAATTTATCCATATGACGATTTCATTAGTATAAATTAATAAAATTTTAGTTATAAATTTGAATTAGGGACGCTAACTCAATTTCACATCTTAAAATTATTAAAAAAAATTTGGAATAACATCATCATATAGTAAGATTTATTTAATTTCATTGCATTGAAGCACACAATTTAAGCCACGGAAGTTATACAGGCCACAAGGGTAACACCGCAATCTCGTACCATCGATGCCGGTTTGGCCGTTTATTTTTTTCTGATAGACGTGTTCTGAATATTTCGTGGAAATTATTTAACAGTGGCGTAGACGTTCTCTTCTGAATTGAGCAATCATATCTATCAGTCAATTATATGACGTTATAAACAAATACATCACATGCAGTCTGACGTCACAATTAATATACGTCATAAATGACGTATGCAAGTCCGTCAGGAACTCTTAATAGTCCGTCATGTGTACGAATCGTATGACTTTACTACTTAATAACCATTCTGTTGAATATTTTGAAACTAATTTGAGTGCAAGCTTTGTCTGCCAGCATAGCTAAAAGTGGATTCTGCCATTGACAGTTTATAAAAAAATGGGCCCCGCACACGCACACACACACACACACACGCGCACACACACGCACGCAAACACGCACATACACACGGACGCACGCGCGCGCATACACACGCGCGCATACACGCACGCTCATACACGCGCGCACACAGGCACGCACAAGAAAATAACGGCGGGATCCAGTTTGTATCTATGCCATTCCCATTTCTAGCTAATCTACGCCCGCTTTTTCCCAGTGTTGGAATCTATTTATATACTTTGAATCCTGAAATTCCCAGAATCCCAATTTCAAGTTAATCATACAGGTACTCAGGATGGTTTTTCCATAGTAACAACATGCAATTCGTAAACTTGACGGAGCTAGTTACGTCATTCAATATGCATTATGATTGTGACGTCGCCATAGATGTGACGTGAATGATGATGACGTCATATACTTGAGTGACAGATCTGATCAATTCATTGTAGGTAAAAAATGCAGTTATTATTCCGCTCGATTTTGATTTCATTCTTTATGTAAATATTATATCTGTATCTCCGAACTTAAGATTTAAATTTTTAAGATGTGACTGGTTTTTTATTCGCTAATGCCATATGTCATAGATATCATAATCTGTAGAGCGCTCATCACGTCCTAAATCGAATTTGAGTTATTTTTGACCGAGTGTGCATGCCACATAGTTTTCCGGTCGCATCTTTCTAGGTCGATCGTGTTTATAAGAACATATCATAACGTTACAAAATCTATTTTTATTTTGCCTGATTTTAGTAGTCATTCGAATAAAATATCAGATTATAAGCTAAGAGTGAAACGAATTTTACTAATGTTAAAACTACCATATTCGAATTGTTTAGAATTACGAAAACAGGTAACATATACATAATGTGGCTTCAACTCGTAATACCGTGGTATAATTACTTTCAAGAGATGAAGGCACATTTTATTGACATTGAATGATTCCAATTCCATCAATCACATGACATAATAATCAACTACGTGATGTATTGAATGACGTTATAATCGTCACGAACGCTTAATTGATGACGGACGTTCGTGTTGTTGTACGAATTGTATGTCTTTACTATTTAAGAAACATGCTCTTGAATATTTCGAAATTAAACTGACTGGGCATGGTTCTTGCTATAGGCAGCAACAGCACCCAGTCAAATAAGTTTCAAAATATTCAACAGATTTCCTGTATAGTTTTCTGGAAATCGAAAACCAGGGAGGTCCGGGATCGGTTAATCCCAACACATGGAATGCGTGAGTGGAGCTCAGCTAGAGATGGACGGGGCATAGCTTACACTGGTTCCTCCATTATTATGATGTTTTGACGTTATGTTATCCTGCGTAGACTGGTTCCCTGTCCGAAAGGTAGAGATACTCGTTTATGCGCATTTGCGTTTTATTCGACTACTGACACCGGCGGTCCTTACCACTCGTCCCGTAGCGAAATCGCGAATGTGTTTGGATGAGCGCTCTAAAGATTAGCTTACGATATCTATGGCGGAGACGTTCGCTTCAGTATTGACATGAAAAATACAAAAAAATGGAATTAATAATTTGCCACGAATTTTCAGTAGACTGTAGAACCATGTGTGGTAGCTGTGAAAAATACATAAGAACGCATTGTTAGATATGAAAATTAATTTTTATGCCACTCGATTTGATAACATGCTTTAAGACTTGATATTGCTTATAACTTGCGCGTGCGCGGCCTAGATAGCATAAGACGCTTCCATATGATCTGCGGTCAATCTTTTGGGGAAAATAGTTTTGGACATGTTTGTCCTGTCCACAGGGAATCCTGGGGAAAAATGACTCGGGTATCCCTCTCAAAAGTTTGGAGAACGGCCAGCAAATGCCGACGGTAATATCAATTTTCTTGCTATAAACTAGGTAATTAAAGGTGCATATTCACAGCAAAATTACTGGAAAAAAATTATATACTTTTAGAGGCTTAAACTGTGAGACTATATGGAATGAAACGAAATAAATCTTAACATATGATGATTTCATTACATATAAATTAATATAATTTTTTAAGTTGCGAAATTGAAATAGAGGCACGAGCCTCTATTTCAATTTCGCAACTAAAATAATTGTATCAATTTATACGTAATGAAATCATCATATGCTAAGATTTATTTCGTTGCATTACATTGCGGTACACAATTTAAGCCTTTAAAAGCATACAATCTTAGCAATTTTATTTTCAGGCATTCTGGTGTGAATATGCACCTTTAGCAGACAAACCACGGCATGCTTCATACCAAAGCTTATTAAAATACATTGTTGAAAGGTTTGCTAGTGTTCATGTACATAAATCGTTAAAATATATAATTTTTGTAGGAAAGATTACCATCTGTTAGAATCTTCATCTATTTATTGTTATTTTATATAACAATATCGATCCAAAGCAAACCGCTATGCATTGACATAAATCATATCATATTCTAATTAATAACTTATTAAATCCTAAACACTTTCCCAGATGCATTCTACAATTGTTAATTTTTGGACACCAGTTTGAAATTAATTTGTTTGGAAGAAGTTGGCGTATTCGGCAGTAATGACTTCCATATCATTGGCATATGTTTTTCCTCTTCCATAGTGTATCCGTATAGCCCAACTTTGTTTCTATCCCCACCCATACTTCAGGCACCCAGGTCTAAGCACGTTCATAAACCCTTGCAATTAGATTAATTTCAAATATTCAAAATAAAATACATCACGTCGAGTTGGTTTATCTAGGAATGATTTTGAAGAGGCTAACTAAATATAAGTTACACGTCAAATTAAACAATCCCATCATGGGTTGGACTAAGCTTTATTCTACGAATTGTAAGTCTTTACTATTTACTAAACATGCTGTTGAAAATTTTGAAACTAATTTAACTGGGCGTTGTTGCTGCCATAGGCAGCATCAACTCCCAGTTTAATTAGTTTCAAAATATTCAACAGCTTAGTTGTACAGTTTTCTGGAACTTGAGACTAAGAGAGTGTAATGATCGATCGATCCAAACACTGACAAATCGTGGGTGGAGCTTAGATAGAGATGGGCGGGTCATAGATAAAACTAAATCACTTCATTCTCATTGCCATCTGGACAAGAAATGCATCCAAATTGAATGGGAGTGCTGGATAGCTATATCCGTGCACATATATCTAGGATTCAACATTTACCATCCACAGAGAATTCTCAGAGTTGATGTTTGTTTCATTCTCACCCATTTGTTGCATGGTCCATGTCAAGTGTAATGCTCGCTTTGCCGCCGTACACATACTTGATAATGATTGTGAGCAGTCTAAAATTCTGAATTGTTGTTGGTCAAGCAGAAAGCGTTTGAAAAGAGAGAAGAGTAAGAAGGTCTCTTGATATTCCTTTTCCTTCAAGTGTAGACATTTTGCATTGTCACTATTGATGGAGCTAACATATTTTGGTATGCATACAAATTAAAACATTTAAAACGTCTTTCGAACCCAGTTTCTGACAGTAATAGATGGAAGTTGATGGAACTGCAACACGCCAACTATTCGGTGAGAAGCATAAACACAGCACACCATCTGCAGCAATAAGTTAACAGTGATATCTTCAGTTCCAGATTTCCTCATTTGAGAATAAATTAACAGCAAGTTAGTATCAGCTTCAGAAAATCCACATTGAAATTCATTAAGGCGTGTATGAGGTGAAGCAGATAAGTCGTCAACGATTTCTCAGCGAATAGATGAATCTAACATAATTTATTTTTTGAGAGAAAGTTGTAAATTTGATCTTTTGAGATTTGTGAATATACGCTGTTTATTTGCTTGCTGTTGAAACATTTGTTCGAAATTCTATTACTGATGTAAACTTATCTCTGTTCGGGTAGACAATGTCTCACTGTGTACTCGTTTAATACATGTGCTTATCCCTATCTTTGATATTGATAATGCAATCATGATAATGATCATTGACACATACAATCACTGTAGCTTGAACTAGCTTCACAGTGTATAGACATGGTTAATGATGAAAACAGTGTCAGTGCTCATTCTCACAATGTGACTCAAGTCTCAACATTTTCCCCTCTGTCATCATTGGATGGTGTTGATAGCCTCCAGAATTAACCCATATCTATCAAAGCGATGTACTTAATTTCAATGGTTAGATCGATAAAAGCCATCTTCTGAATGAGTTACGATTTCTGGCATTTTCTCATGGTACCATTGATGTTAAAAATAGATAAAAATTCATCAGTGACACGATAGTAAGAGAGATGTGGCAATTCGAAGTTATGTTGGTTGTGAGGCAAAGGACGCACAGCGGACATGGCATTGTTTTCAATAGTACCAGTCCTTGAGGTGGGCCATTTTGCACACTTGCTTTCTTAATAGTTGCTGAAGGAACAGTGTATATTAAACTCTGTGTATGGTGTCACTAAAAGATTTTGCTTTGAAAAACAATATTTCTTGCATAAAGGCCTTAACAATTTGTTCACCATCAATGACTACAGTTTCGAAGCCTGGAACCAGGGTTTCAGACGCCATCAACCCAACACGAGATATGTTGTTCAGATCAAATCAGTTCCATGGAAATTCATCAATCAGGCAATCCATGTTTTGTAGTTCTGGTTCATCCATAGGCAGCTTAGATTTAGCATTTTCCTTGTTAAAAACTGAATTGTTACTATAGGATTTGCAGCATCATGCAAAGAACATGGTATCTCATTCACATAGTGTGCATTATATGCCTGGGTGGGCAGTACATTTTCTCGTTTAAGTAATTGTTCCCAGACAGCCTTCATTTTGTTCCTTTGATCATTGTTTCGTAGATTGTGAATATTCATTAATAGGGTGTACACAACGTTGAACCAGAATCTTTTAGTGGACTCTTTTCATGTTCTACCATTTCAAGCAGGTTATTGACATACAATGTCGATGCAATGGGTGTGACTCCGTTGTCTTTAGGGCAGATACTCCTTCTCCAAATTCTCACCAGGTTTACTTAACATTCAAAGCAGGTCTTTCTCTTCATCTGACAGTTTCAATCCTAATGCGGCGCATTTCGGAGTAGACGTCTTGAGAGAATAACTTTGCATAAGTTAACATCTTAAATTGATCAAATATCCTATGATTTATGTCAATCAATATAAAATTAAAATAAATAGTAAAAGACCGTGCCATTGGCTCCGTGAGAAATTTTGTGGGAATCTGTTTGGAATTACAAATTATGTAAATTTTTCTGTAGATTTAATAATGAGTAACACGCCATAAAAAACTGGAGACTAAAAGTAAATGATTTTTCTGAATATACATTTACTTGCGCTTTCTTTTGCTATACAGCCTGACACTCTTTGCCGTAAAATAACAGCGAAAATAATATTTTGACGATTTATGACCTTCAAATAAATAAAACGTCACGTGACATTATAAAATAGAGACAACATGTACTTTTATGGCACTTGGCAACAATGCATTTTAATAAGCTTCAATTTGATATGGATCATGACATGTTTTATTTGATAATTACTTAGTCTACTGCAAAATACCGGATATTATCGTCGGCCATCTTGGAAAACGGCCACTGGTATGCATTCCCCTAACCTTTAGAGAGATTCTCCTACTCATCCTTTTTAGTAGCCACCGGGACTATGTTCAAAACAAGTTCACCAAAACAGTGAGCAAGGCCCCTATGGCAGGGTCCTCTTATAAGCTTATTTTAAAATAATATGATTCGCCAAAGGCAGTTTAATTCGTAGGCATGCTAATTTCCATACAAGAAATAATAATTTAATTTATTATTATTTATTTATTTATTTATTTATTTATTTATTTATTTATTTATTTATTTATTTATTTATTTATTAATTATTATTATTATTATTATTATTATTATTATTATTATTATTATTATTATTATTATTATTATTATTATTATTATTATTATTATTTTCTTTGGTTTAAACAGAATTTATTTTTTGTTTTAGAGGGAGCGCGATAAAACAGGTCTTATAACCGCGTCTCCCATACAATTATATTAAAAAATAAATGTCTCATGGTGTAACAAGAATGAATACATACATGTTACCATACTATATCTAATTACTTGGTGGCATTTAATTATACAATTATACTTATGATACATAATAATATTATTTTCATTGATGCAAGCCTGCCTATAAACATACTAAACGTTGTGAATAATTTAGAGGTGCTAAAATTATCACAATCACGAAAACTTTTAAATTTGCTATGGAACCACGATTGATTGCTGTCATCAGGATTAGACCTACCTGCCCTTAGCGCAACAATTATCTCAAATAAGAAAAACAAACTATATAATCAAATATGCCAACAATTCATGAACCCATTTCATCAGTCAGTCATATGACGTCATATTCAACCATGTGACGTGTAGGATGACGTCATAATCATTACGCCATGAATGACTCGATTTAGTCCGTCTTAAATGCTTGATAAGGTTTAAAAGGATCGCATTCACAACAGAATGCTTGAAAATAAAACTGCTGAAATTGTACTACTTGTCCTACGTTTAGATTTTAAATTATGTATCTCGATGTAATGAAATAAAGGGAATCTTATCATACGGTGATTTCATTCCGGATAATATAAATAATATAGACCTAATGTTTTAGGTTGAATTATGGATACGCGTCTCTAATTCAATTTCACAAATAAGAAAACATATTAACCTCTGTTGTCTCAACAGCGCCTCAAAGCGCTCAAAATACTACTTGATATATCAATTAAACATTTTGATGGTCATATTTTTCAAGATATTAATATTTTTGTAAATGTACCACTGAATTATTTTCGCCGTCTTGACCATTAAATGGGTAATGGTAAAGAAAATTAAAGCTTTCAAGTAGAGGCCGAGAAAAGAGTATTTTTGAAAAATTACCACTAGAATGACTGGCTCGGTTACCGAGCCAGTCATTCTAGTGGTAAATTAAAAAAAAATACTCTTCTCTAGGCCTTTCAGATAACCATGTCTGAAGACCACTGCAGAGTTGTTTTCCGATAAGTTTGACCATTAAAGGGGTAAGTTGACACAAGAGGGTTAATTTATACGGAATGAAATCATAATATGCTACGATTTATTTCGTAAACAAATTGAACGAACGAACGTTTCGTTATATTGAGGTACATAATATAAGCCTCTAAAAGTATACAATTCCGTTATACATTTAGCTACATTTAGTGTAAATTTGGACTTTTAGTACAAATAATTTTATATTATTATAAAAACAAAAATCAAACATTTAAAAATTCAACACTTTTTATATCTGGAGAAATCTTTTGAAACATTGCATATAGTCATGAAACGATAATTTGAAAATACAAATTTGACAAATGTTATATTTTCACTCTGGTCGTAGAATGACAAGTTGAAAAATCTATGAACTTATCAATTGTGGAAATACAAGTAACACTCGTTGCTGCTAGTGAACTTTGACCTATCTGTTTGTGAACTTTGAACTATCTGCAGGTGAATTTTGACCTATTTGTTAGTGAACTTTGACCTATCTGTTAGTAAACTTTGACCTATGTGTTGGTGACACAGATGTGTGCATAATAATAATGATTAATAATAAAATAAATCAGAATCTGCAAGAACAGCTCAAGCAGACATCTCCAAGGAGACTCGCGCAAGAGGCGTGGCAAACAATCTCAATTGATTTATAGCGTACTTAGTACGCATCTTAAAATCTTCAAAATGTGCGCATTTTCCACGCGCTTACGTCACGAGTATAACGAGTTCCCCTTGCGGGACAATGCATCTAGGTAAGTGTAGTCCGTTAGGATTCTACACTATATCGTTAATATAAGTAAACCTACCTACACGACCACCTGCTTTTTGCAGCCAAAAGATTGTGGTTCATTACGGCAGGTGGTCGTTAGACCACCTGTCTTAACGAACCACAATGTTTAGGCTAAATAATCATACCCTATAGAGAGTTGCCTGTATTGAGAGACCACCTGTATATTGTGCCTAATTGATTATACCCATAATGTCGTCGCTTAAGAAAGGTTTTGTTATAGGCCCTACCTTCTATGCCATAAATATTTGCGTCAGTTGAGTTGTAAAACCCTATGAGACAAAGCACCCAGTTATGAGGGTAGCCGAAGGGGTTTAGACAAACAAGCACCTATATGTCTCCAGAAGCTTTCGAGTGAAGTCCGCCATTTTTCGGATGCCAGGTTATACATTTTATTTCAGATTACTTTTTGATCAGCTCAATTATTGTCAGCCTGTATTTTTCACTTCCCATTATTATTATTATTATTATTATTATTATTATTATTATTATTATTATTATTATTATTATTATTATTATTATCTGTGATTAATTTTCAAAATGATTTTGCTGAAAATTGTTGCTCTCATAGACAGCAACAACTCGTAGTAACATCTTGAAAATTAGCAACAATCTCTGTAGATTGCTTGACAATTTAGAATTTTAGCATTCTGTGTAAGGGTAACTGAAAAGGCTAACAATCAGAAAAAACTACATAAAATATTTTAAAATTGTATACTTTTAGAGGCTTAAATTGTGTACCTCAATGTAATGAAACAGAATAAGTCTAAACGTATGATGATTTTATTGCGTAAAAATTAATGTTATTTTTTAGTTGCGAAGGTGAAATAGAGGTATGCGTCTCTAATTCAATTTCACAACTTAAAACATAAGTTATACAGAATGAAATTATCACATGTTAAGATTTATTTCTTCTTGTCATTGATGTGCATAATTTAATTTAAGCCTCTAAAATTATACAATTTTAACACTTTTATTTTCATGTGTTCTGATGTCAGTGTAGACCTTTACATTATTTACCTGGTATGTTTTATCTAGAATTCTGTGTCGGCGTATAAATTGAAACTAAAAATTTCAAGGATTAAAATTGAAATAAAAGTTTCAAAAAGCTTAAAATTAATCCGTAACATTCTCATAAATTGATAATAATACCAACGGATGCAACATTAATATTTTTACCTCCCCTTTGCTACCGAACATCCCAGTATCCATTTTAAAAACAGATGTTGAGTATTTTGAAAACTAATTATACTTGGAGCTGTTGCTGCCATAGGCAGCAACAGCTCTAAGTAAAATTAGTTTCAAAATACTCAAACAAAATATTGATAAAATCATCAAGGATTTTGGTATTTTGGCCTTTCCGATTCAAAGGGTTAATAATAGTTATTGTCTGTATTTTAATTCCAGATGTGAGTGTCGCCGGCATATCAGTATTAGGATAGTTCAATCAACCGATTCAGGATATGGCTGGAGGAACATACCGTTATTAGTTTCACCGGAAGTTCTGGGTTTTCAGGCGGACATATTTGATTTTCGCAAACGTAAAAAATAAAGACGATTTTTGTTTAAGGCGTGGTATTGGTTTGATTGATTAAAATCGGTGCTGGTGAACGTGCTGCTTTAATTCCGTATACGTTTACGACGTGTGTGGGTATTATCCCAGGTGGGACTATAATAGGTTTACGAAGGTCTTAATTTAACACCATATGCTAGTTTAAAAACACGCTCCGTTTATAATAACTGTTGACGAGCCAGAAGAGGCTTCTGTTTTCTATTGTTGTTGAGATTCAAAATTAATTTGACGTAACGAAGATGTCATCAACGTCATCACGAGACGAAGGGTGGACAGGTGACTCCCCTGGCCAGAGGTCAACTGTCATAGGAAGTCCGGTTAACGTGAAGGAAGAACGCGTGTCACCGCCGCAACATCGTCAATTTTATCGCGGGAGTGTCGTCACGAGTCGCGGGTTGATTGGTGGCGTGGAAAGCGCTCGAGAGATGGTTATACCTGCGCTACCCCCGGGCCCACCGGCTCCGTCAGCGTCAGCTGTTATGACTGAGATGCGAAGCAGAGATCCGCTAACCGCTTCTGTGATCACCGATTCTGGCCACGCTGCTGTCATTACAGGAGCCGGTGGAGAGACCACGCTGATTCCGTACGCCATACATGCTGGCCAACAACAACACGTGATCACAGCGGCAGGTGGGACAGCGGGACTGTACCACCCAGCCGGCGCAACCCTCTCTCACCACCCGCATCTACACCCCGGACATGTTGGCTTAGCGCTTGACAACGCCGGCCATCTGCTACCGACGGAAGAGGTGGAGGGATTCTTCAACAGTTTAGATCGACCAAGTGCAACCAGTGTGTCACTATCAAGTCATCTTATCGGTCCTGGCGCACATTCTAGTAGCGCAAATCTAACCACCCTAACAAACGCACCAATATCGGCAGCTGCTGCAGCAGCAGCTGCGGGACATACTATATTCCAGGGAGGCTCACATCCTGGCCTGATAGCCATGCCAACTGTTTATCAACGGGAGCCACCGCACCAAGGCACCACCCTGCTCCATACTGCAGGATCAATACCGTCACTCTATGTGCCGACAACCAGGCCCATGGTTCCAGTTTCCTACGCTGCTCCTCCGCTACCACCGCCATCACAATCGAATTCATCACCAGCACCGGGAATGTGGATAGGACAACATCCGGAATCACTGTATTCGGCTAATACCCACTCCGCCACGCCTTCCCCAACCTCCCGATACGTACTTCCGTCAACTGCTCACATTGTCCCTACGGGCGGCACATCTGGACGACCTGAGCTCGCGGCGTCAATGCAGTTTGGTGCGCGGCCTCCACCAATGTCATATGCGGGATATGTTAACAGTGATGGATCCGGCTGGACACCCAATTACAACTATATCAATGTGGGTCAAGATCCTCGCACACAGTCACACGGCTCAGCAACATCCACAGGTGAGTCGATGACGACCGTAACCCTAGATGGCGACGGCGATGGCGATGACGACTAGTCTACTACTACTACTACTACTACTACTACTACTACTACTACTACTACTACTACTACTACTACTACTACTACTACTACTACTACTACTACTACTACTACTACTACTACTACTACTGCTGCTGCTGTTGCTGCTACTACTACTACTACTACTACTACTACTACTACTACTACTACTACTGCTGCTGCTACTGCTACTACCATCATCATCATCATCTAAATCGCCAACATCATCCTCACCACAATTACCGCAACCACAATCATCACCACTACAATCATCATCATCATCATCAAACATCATCATCATCATCATCATCATCATCATCATCATCATCATCGTCGTCGTCGTCGTCATCATCATGATGTCAAAGCCAGCAGTCCATTAGGGAATCTGATATGGTTCATACTGCAACGACTGCTGGCATACATCGCCTATTGCTGGTGTACATCGACCATTGCCAGTGCACATCGACCATTGATGGTGTACACCGACCATTGCTGGTATCCGAGTGCTCCGCGTCCGACCCAAATATCAAAAGACAGTTTTACATTTGGTCCATGGAATTCTAGAACGTACTCTTGCAGATATGAAGTTGGCAATCAAGTAGAACCAGAGATGCCAGTTTGATAAATAGTCCAGGCAAATTACAGTTCCACGCAAAACATGTTGTGATATTAATCATTCATTTCGCGTTTTCATTAAAGGCATCGTAATAAATCAAAAGTATAATTTTACATATCTGGCGAAACTCGATTTTTGTCATGTTTGGAATGTAGGGGTCTTTAAATTACAAATTGTCACTAGGACAAATTGAGGAATCCGATCGGTCAGTCAAGTATAGGACGTATTAATCGATTACGTCACATATAGGCTGCCGTAACAATCATAAGTGACAGAAATACTCCGTCATGGACCTGGCATAGGCCATGAGTTTTACGAATTGTATGTCTACCATTTAATAAATATTCGGTTCAATATTTGGAAATTAATTTGACTTCAATAGGCAGCAACAGCACCAAGTCAAATTAGTTAAAAAAAATTAGCAAGCATGTCTTTGTTCATAAGACGTATCTTCATGATATATTATTATGTACTGTTTATATTTTGACTTTGGGGAAATTGTGTCATCGTTTTACATGGTCGAAATATATGACTCAGTGAGTTTCAGTCTGAGAAATTTGTATTGACAGGGCGGTTTCAGCAATTTAATTTTTCGGCTAAAGTGGGAGCACAGTAAGATACATCTTATTAGTGTGTCTCCCACTTGTAATGATATACAGTAATTTAATTAATCAAGTGGCGGGAACATAAGATCATGATAGACTAAATAATGTAATAATATGTTAACTAATATCATTGTTAATAAATTACCAATAAAGACAGATTAGTAGAAGTAGAAGTGTAGAAATTAGTATAATGAAAACAAGGACAAGCTAGTAAAAGAATGTAGAGTAGAGTAGAATTCGGGCTGGTTTTCACACATTCCTGCTCGCACCACGTGGTGATGGGGAGCGTGTGGTGGGAAAAGGTACAATTTTGGGTGAACGATTATGGGAGAATGAATATCAATTAAAACGGCCAGTATCAGCAATGTATTGGCAAAATAGTGTGGATACTATAATATTCGTGTCTGTATTGAGTTTTTCATTGCCATATAGCAACACTTTAGCGGTCAGTGAGTTAATGGGAATGTTGTTTAGGCCTAATTCAGTATAAAATATTCTTCTTCGATTATTGTATAGTGGGCAGTTGAACCTATAGTGCTCACTCGTTTCATCCGGGTGGCCACATGAGCACCTAGCTGAATCTAACAAGAAGTTGTCGAGGACGTGTCTGTTTAAGCCACTACAATTGCTTCGGAGTCTGGAATATGCTATGTTAGCAGGTCGTTTACCTGCATTGTACCACCTAGGTGGGGGTCGTTTTTGAGACATTGCGTTCAATTTATTTTTAAATTCTTGTATTGTATGGGACGTTTTGACAGGATCCGGAAGACTATTCTAATCTCTAATCGTAGCCGGGAAGAAAGAACTACGATATAGCTCAGCGCGACATCTGGGCGGTGTATAGGTATTGAGTTGGCGGATATTATAAGGGGCTGTCCTTTGTGAAAATGGCAAGAGATAACTAGACAATGTCGCACTTGTTGCTTCGTTTATAATTTTGTAGAGCATTACTAAATTTTGGGCTTTGCGTTTGCATGAAAGTGTTACAATACCCGTTTCAGCGTATAAGTCTTCCGCTCTGACACTGCAAGTGGGTCCACTTATAGTTCTTAGGACCTCCTTCTGGACATTTTCCAGTCTTGTAATAAGATTTTGTGGGAGATTATCCCAGACGGGGCTTGCGTATTCTAGTAAGGGTCTGATAATGCTCTTGTACATAATTTCCAGGCAATTTCTATCAAGTATATATTTCAAACCCTTAAGCAGTGAGACCATATGTTGGGCCTTTGTCATCATTGCTTCTACATGCTCTATCCAATGACCTTTACTATTAAGAGTGGCACCGATGTGCTTGTGGTGCGTTGATGGATACATTTCAGAGTGTTTGATGTCTATCGGAAAACATGTAGGATTATGAAGTAGGGATATAAATAAGGATGTCGTTTTAAAGGCATTACATTCTACAAGCCATGTATTGGCCCATTGAGACATCATTTCTAGGTCACGATTCAGCGTTGGAATATGGGCCTCTAGATTATCCGAGATCACATAGAGGCAGGTATAGTTTGAAAATAATCTGATATTGCTTAAGATATTATTTGGCAGATCGTGAATGAAAATAAGAATAATAACGGTCCAGGAACTGAACCCTGGGGTACCCCAGCATGTAGTGGGAGAAAAACTGAGTCACTGCCATTTAAGGCTACTCGTTGGTTTCTTAAAGTGAGATAGTCTTCAAACCAGGCGAGAAGGCTGCATGCTATACCGAATTGCCTCAGTTTTGGGAGAAGACCACGGTACCACACACAGTCAAACGCTCTGGCTATACAGGGCCGTATTTAAGGGGGGGGGGGCAAGCGGGGCAAAAGCCCCTGGGCCCCCACAAGCAATGGGCCCCCACAATTTTAAAATGAAATAAAAATTATGCACTTTTTTGGAAGTTATAGGACATTTAAAGCAAACTTTATTAGTTTAGAACTCTTAATCATGCATTAAAATTCCATTCTAATATTTGTGGGGGCCCCAATTCTTGTCTGGTGTTCGGCAACAATGTTAATTACGAAAATTTGCAAAATAAAATAATTTTACAACGAACGAAAGCCCCATAATTCACCCTAAAAGTAGACGCTTTGGCCGTCTCAGAGCACCTAGATATAAAAATGTTTATGGGGGAGGACCCCAGACCCCCCGGCTCATTCTTTGCCCCAGGGCCCCCACATATCTAAATACGGCACTGTAGCTATATACAAAAACAAGAACATAACTGCTTTCTGGTCATCCAGTGCTTGCATAATTGCGGTGTAAATGTCTAGTAATTGATTTACTGTTGCGTGGCCAGGGAAAAATCCAGATTGGTAGGGCGTAATAAAGTCTCTAATAATTATATATATGTTTAAAAACAGCTCGCTCAATCACTTTACTCAAACGACTTAGGAGGAATATGGGGCGTAATTTGAGCAGAAGCTTCTACCCCTTTCTTAAAGATTGGATTGATATTTGCAGTTTTCCATGTTGAAGGAAACTGGGAGTTGTTAATGGAATAACTAAAAAAGTGCATTAAAATTGGCGCCAGAATGGCGCTTCCCTCTTTTAAAACTTTGGGACTTAATTTATCACGGCCAACTGCTTATGAAGTATTCAGATTAGAAAGGATATCAGGAACGTCTGTAATAGTTATTTGTATCGTGCTTAGTGTGCTCTCGGAGTGCATAAACAGGGGAGGTAACAGTATTTCAGAATCATTAATTTTGGATATACTAAGAAAGTACGTGTTGAGATCAGCTTTTTCAAGATGGTCATAAGCAAATGATATCTTGGTTAATAATCGTACGATTTTCACACATTTTATGTTTTGAAGATGCTCTCTGGTGACAGTGTTATTAAACTGGCACTGTGAATAGCACTATGCCTGTTCAGGATACGCTAACCCCGTAAGGATTTTGCCGGTACCTACGAAAAAATACGTTAGCTAACATAATTTGGAAATTTTAATCAGACTAAATTTGATATCTCATCCATGATTTTTCTATTACTGATGCTACTATAGCGCATTTACGACTACTTTGGACGCTTTGAATATGGCGCACAAAATAAAAAGCGTTATCATATATGACTAAAATGGTAATACAATACCGTAATAATATGGAAACTGACATTATATGACTATGTTAATTGGATGATAAATATGTTATATCTACTCCGTTTAACTGAGTGGAAATAGCGTGTTTATTATCAATTGATGAATCCAGTCTTATCTATTCAAAATATTCAACAGATTACAGGTATAGTTACCTTAATATTGAAATTCTTGGAATGCAAGGTTCGAAAAAAGTCCCACAGGCAAAGCGTTGGTAGAGCGTGAATCCCGCACCATTGTCACTCATAGACCTCGCTTTGTGTTAAATTGTAAATGCGAGTGTAGTATCCTGTACTATAAATGCAGGTGGCAATGTTTTGATCCTTTAATGCGTGTTCAGAATGCATACGGATTTGTGCAAACATGACTTCAACAGAGGAAAATGAAAATGAAAATAGTTTAGGTCCTTGATTTTGTTATGTAGTAATATACCTGCAATTATGGAAATCACATGCAAAGAGGTTCAATGTTGTGGAT
This sequence comes from Chaetoderma sp. LZ-2023a, assembly GCA_034401795.1. Classification (NCBI taxonomy): domain Eukaryota; kingdom Metazoa; phylum Mollusca; class Caudofoveata; order Chaetodermatida; family Chaetodermatidae; genus Chaetoderma; species Chaetoderma sp. LZ-2023a. Next base: position 57,672,453 of record CM067375.1, read on the forward strand.
TTAACATTTCACAAGAGGAATTTGATGATTGGAATGAACGTGATGCAATAGGCTATAACTATTGTGAATTTTCAGGTTGACATGAAGCCCTAGAACACATTTGATTGCAACCTTGAATGACGTATTTCAACTGTTTCAATTATTATTTTTAAATTTTCGAATCATTCAGAAGCTATTTCAGAAATTCTATCGCATACACAATTCACCTTTCCAGAGTATCCACCCATCATCTGACCTCGTATGACGTCATAATCATCTCAGCGCGTGTATGACGACGTCACAATCATTACGTCACAAAGGGGTCCATATCTACCGTCACCAACTCTCAAATACTCCGACACGTATGAATTGTATGTCTTTGTAATTCTCTGCTATTTAATAAACTTGCTGTTGAATATTTTGAAACTAATTTGACTGGGCGCTGTTGCTGCCTTAGGCAGCAACAGCACCCAGTCAAATTAGTTTCAAAATATTCAACAGCTTACCTGTATAGTTTTTCTTGAAATAGATAGTCAGGGAGTTCAGAGATCGATCGATCCGAACACGAGCGAGGTGTGGGTGGAGCTTAGCTAGTGATGGGGGCGTGCATAGCTAAAAATGGAAAGGTCCATTGCCTGGAATATGTTGTTAATTACAATACGTGTATCCATGCTATGGACATGGCCTGGAGTATGAGGGTACAGTATGTTAGGCTTCAACCACTTACACCACTAGTTCAAACTTGTTCCGAACAAAGAAACATTAACCAACCCATTTGTTTGTATGCACTGGGCGGGTAGCATTTATGGATAAGAATAACACCAACATGGATATAAGTATTCATACTACCATGTTAAGAATATTTGCAATCGGTTATCGAGCCCACTCATTCCAGTGCTAAAGTTTCAAAAATAATG